>MU127804.1:452510-471797 GCA_014904975.1 Marasmius fiardii PR-910 | reverse complement strand
ACAACACGGTCACGATTCTCTTTTCCAAAATCAAAGAAGGACCTCATAATTTTCTTCCCAAACTCACTTCTCTCTCCTTTGACAGTTGGTGTCTCATGCCGGATACACAACTTGCGGAGCGAGCGTTGGAAGCTGTGTCATCGAGGCGAGAAACGAGTCATCCTTTAATGGAACTCCGAATTATGGGAAACCCACTTGCGGCAAAGTCGGCGGGGGCGGGGGTACGTGAAAAAATACGACTTCTTGAAGAGGGCGGTGTCAGGATTGTTATCAGGTACCTCCGTTACTGAATTCTTCAATGACTGCTACTGGAACGTCATGGGTAAGCAAGACGACGAAATGGGCTTTTTTTTTTTGAAGATATGTAGTCATTTCAAAGTTGTTCTAAAAAACCAATACATGGATGGCGCCGCCGATGGTTGAGGGTACAGCAATCATTCAAATATTAAAAACTTGGGGAAATGCATGGAAGAGAATAACCGAGTCACCCACTCGTCATCACGGTAGAGTTGCCGACAAGACTCAAATTAAGAGCAACATCTTCAATATAACACAAGACCTCTGTCTAATTCTCAAAAGGTCTCCAACCACTCGAGCAACATGTCGTTCAGCTCGTTTGGAATATGCAACATAACCCAGTGATCCACCTTCACTCGTTTCACCGTCGCATTCTTACAGTACATCTGAACCAGACTCTTGGTCGCACCGATGGTGGTGGTGAAGGTCTCTTCACTACCGACAAAATTGTCCAACGCGTCGAGGTGAAACACAGTGTAACATGCCCCTTCTATATAAGTATATATTATCCCAGCCTTCAGCTGTTCCCGACTTGATATATAAGCTTCATTCACCTTCGATAGAGTTCTCTTTACTTCTCTCACTTCTGCCTTTCTTGCCTTGTTGTAGATAGATTTAGGAGCAATCTAAACACCCTGTCTGGTTTATGTTGAGGCGTGAGGCACCGAGAGATCGTCCCTACACCCATTTCACATTTTTTAAACCTCAGTCTTTGCTTCTTCACACTCTACGCTCTATCACTCTCATCAAAAAATTTTTCGCCCCTCGAAAACTTGCTCCCTCTCCTCCAAAATGCCTCCTTGACGCAAGTACCCACCCCAACCTACAAAACATACCCGATCTGTCTCGCTGCTCGCTTCGAAGACCTCGGAAGAATTACCCTACCAATTTCACACCCTATCACCAATGGCTACTCGCACAATACCTCCCACTGCTTGCACTCAAGGCCCCCAGGCTTCGAGAGTGAGTAATCCTAGCAGCATCCTGAGGCCTACATTTGGTAGCACTGTTTATCGTTGCAACGACACTTCTGTATTCCATACCCCTTCCAATAATATCATGAATTATGTTAACTCTCGTGATTCTGTCCCTATTGACCACTCACCATCTGAGGCAATGGCTCAAAGTCGTATTAATGAGCCTTCACCCTCGCCTGGTCATAGTCTCTTCAGCTGTGAATGGTCTGAGCCATCTGTCAGCCAGGAGGATCTGGTAGATGAGATGAATGCTGTCACTATTAATAGAGGTAAAAGGCCTCTCAGAAATTTAAGAATTCCCTCAACAGCCTCATCTCGAGATGAACTGGGGCCTGAGGACTCCGTATCTCACACTGATGATAAGCTGTCACATATTTGAGGATGGTCAGACATAAACTGACATTTACCTTCAATTCAGTCAAGTATGTCCCAGGAGGTGGAGAGCACCGTAAAAAAATATTTTTCCGAGCTGCGCCGCTGATATGTGCTCCAACGTTTGTGTCAGCATGACTTGATTCAGCACAGCACAACACTAATTGCAGATCAAGATATTCAAATTGATGATGTCAAAAATTGTGTTTATCACACCGGATGTCCTGAATTAACTTTACCTGCCGATGACATTTGGGACGCTGAGATTGTCAAATTGAGATCCAAATTCCTGGAACCATTCTCAAGGGATGATCCTAGTCCATTGAGATGTCCACCCGAGTATCCTCCCATTGGATTCAGTGGCCCTGTGCCTTCTGGGTCTGGTAATCAACCATCTCAGAATTTTCCAAGTGGCAATGTTGGGGGATTCCCCAGTGGTGATCCACCAAATAACCCCAGCAGTGGAGCTGGTGGTAATCTGAATGACGATAACTTCGGAAATTGGCACAACAATGCCAGGAACTGCAATAATTTTAATCCCTCTGGAAATCTGGGTGGTGATCCTGATGGCAATGGTCCCCCAAGTGAACCTGATAATGAGGGACCTAGTCCGACTAACTCCGAAGATGAGTGAGATCCCTGTACTGATCCATATGAGAGAGCTCGTTTGACATCTCTTGAACCTACTCTTGCTCAGAGAAGAGAGTGGACCTATGATCCCACTCCCTGCTCTCGAGAAGAATTACTGTTGGCCACATTTGGTCCTATTGAAGATTTGATTTGTTCTACACTACATTCTAGCCCTGATGGTGGGAACAGTAACATTCAGAAAACTCTTATTCAGTCATTGCCTAAGCCCAGTACATACGGTGGTGAGAATGACATGACCATATTTGATAATTGGGTAAAGGACTTTGTTTGCTGGCTCAGTATTGCTGGCCTGAATGGTCGTGAAGTACGTTGGAGCTATACTAAAGGCACCTATGTACTCACCTCTGTTGATATTCAACACACCAATGCTGTCTCAATGTTTTTAACCTCAAATGTGAAGCATTGGCTTTGTGATGTTGTCGAAAAAATCCCTGATGCCTTGGAGAGGAATGAGCCCCTCCAAGGACGATACACATTCCTGCAAGTCATTGCCAGATTGTACCATAGATTTATCCATGATGCTTCGCTCAATAAAGTCGCTGATATGTATGATTCAGTGACCTACTCTCGATCTCAAGGCATAGAAGGCCTCTTTGAAAAATTGAAGAACCTCACCTTGCACTTACCTATGCCACCAGACGCATATAATTTCAGAAAATGTTTGATGTTATTAATCCTGGAGAGTATTGGGAATGTAATGACCTCGATTCATAAAGTTACAGCTGAAAAATCTACATTAACTGAAATTAAGGAAACTACTATCTCTATTGAACAAGGTGAGGCTGCCTGTGAGTATTATCAGGAGGCCCACTGTCGACTTGAACGTACTCGCTGCAAGCGTTCACGTTCATGTTCTCGAAACCGTAAACGTTCCCACTCCTGTGGGCATGGAAACAATGATTCCCACATGAGTGGAAGACGTAATGGCTGGCCCAAATGACTTCAAGTCGTGGATGGCCACCATTATTCAGTCAAGCCTTACAATCAACGTAAGACTGACCCCAGTCTCTACCATTGCGAGACTGATATAAAAATTGTGACTCATGTGAGAGGAAAGATTTTAAGCCTTTTGTTTGCCCAGACTTTAATTCATCTAATAAAAACTCTCCATCAAAAGACCAGTCAAAGTCAGGCCAGGTTTTCCAAATGACTGACAAAGATGGTAATATTCACTTATTCAGACTTGCTGAAGTTGAGAATAGCGACCCACAGAATGAGGACTCACCTCAGGACAATGATCTGAGTGAGGACAAAAAGGTCTGGGCTAGGTATGATGATGGCTCAGACTCAGAATCTAACTCACAAATGGGACACTCGCCTGGCTCTTATGGTGGTTCTCAATATACTTCTGACAGTGAACCTGAGGAGCGCACTGGTTTCATGTATGATGTGGATCCATATGATGCCCTGGACTCTGAAATTGATGATTACACTCATGTGGGAGTGCTACAATTGCCTGACCGCTTTGCCGCTGTTCAGGACTCCTCAGACCCTGAATATAACTATGAATCATGCCATTCTGAGTCCCCACTGAATAGAGACCCAGAATTGCACCTTACTCTTGATTTCAATGAGTATTTTTCATCAAAGTTGGAGAAGATAATACCTGCACTGCAACTCTTGAACCTAAAACTACAAAGCTTCCAAATATTGGGAAGGGTCCCAAATGAACCACCGCTGAGAAGTGATGCCTAGCAGCATGGATTGAGTTGAATGGTGTGAAAGCATTTGCTTTATTTGATAGTGGAAGTACTGCTGATGCTATCAGCCCAGACTTCACTCGCGCTGCTAAAATGAAGATCTACCACTTGGAAAATCCTGTAACATTTCAATTGGGAACCAAGGGAAGTAGATCTCGTGTAACCTATGGTTGCACGACCAACTACAGCATTTCTTCATTGAAAGAAACAGTCAGAGACTGTGATTATTTTGATATTGCCAATGTCGACTGTTATGATGCTGTAGTGGATACTGTATTCATGCGCTGCCATGGTATTGTCCTTGATTTCCATGATGATGTTATTAAAATGAATAATTCCATTGTTCTGACTCTTTCTGAGGGGGAGGAACTCACTGAATTAGCTCAGAGAGCATCAAAACGAGTAGCCAATAACGTTCATCTCAATCATGATGAACAAATTGAGGTGAAATTTCGTCCTAAGAAACCTGGTACCAAGGCTTCAGATAAATTGAAGACTGAACTTACTGGTAAATCAACTCAGAATGCAAAATCTCTACCTGAGAAATGACTACATGGTAGTCACACTCAGGTAAATTCCACCATAGCTGAACCATCATGGTCTTGAGCTAGCATGGAAACTGTAATTGATGAAGATAATAAACTCAAAAAAGAAACTCTAAACTATCATTTACCTGTATTATTAGACCCTAAGAATAATCTTGATGTCGAAGATTTATGTGCCATGATTGAAAGTGCCGTGACTCAACAAGAACCTATTCCTGTTGATGAATTGGTACAAGAATTCACTCAGACTCAATTGAGAAATTCTAACTCACCTAAACCAAAAACAAAAGTTGTATTGGAGAGATAATATGGTCAAACAAGTTTGACCGGGGTCTATGCAGATGAGACATGTGCCTCCTCTGCTTTGGCTGTCTCAGACATCGACAATGCTTGCCACCGTCATTGACGATGGCAAAGCAGGTCTCGTTGCCACAAGCCACATCTCCTTTCATATATATAGCGGACGCTCTCTTTTGTTGTTCTTCGTGTCCTCAGAATTTCTTCACATCTCACATTTGCTCGATAGCCTCATTCGAGGTTTTTCTTTTCTTTCTAGGACACCATTTCCATGTATAATTGTGTTGTCACTCCAGCAGGGAGAGTTTGTTATCAGAAGGACGGGAGATTTGTCACTCGTGCTAGTGTTCCTCTGGATATCATTGCCAGCTTTGAGCCAGCACTCCCTTCCGAGTCTCCTTCTTTCTCCCCTCCTCAGGCCTCCGAACTCGCATCCATGTCTGTCAACGATGACTCTTCCAACCCTTCACTGGGTTCTTCTGCTACAAACAATGCTTCAGCCAATCCCTTACTCTCTGCCGCATCCTCAGCTGTCGGGATGAACTCGGATCAGCTTCTCCGGGTTTTATTAGAAACCATTCAATCCCAAGCTTCTGTGCTACACACTCAGAATGACACCCAGCCTTCCGTTGCATTGCCGCCTACTATGCCGCCCTTTGTGGCTTCTCCAGTCTCTCAGAGTAAGTCTATCTTCGATCATTTTCCTTTTACGGAGGCAAGCACGCTCTTGGAGATTGCTCGCCACGAATTACGTCCAATGGATATTCGGAAATTGGACTCAAAGCTTAGGGCTAAAGCTGATGACACTGAGGGGGGCCTTGATGCCTTTAATGCTTGGGCCAGCACCAATAAAGACTACCCCTCCCTTAACGCGTTGATATGGCCTCTCATCCTTTACTTTCGAATCCTCATCCAATTCGCTGTTTCTGGCGGGAAGACAGATGTTGTTGCCGCTCTGTCTGATGGCCTTCTCGAGTACCTGAACCACTTGCATGACATCAACATGCAGTACGAGTGGAGCGTGGTGCTCCAATATCACATGGATTACCACTCCCTACAGCGTCGAGAAATGGCAGGTGGTGACTATGAAGGATAGGGTGATCCCAACATTAAATTGATGGCGGTTCACCTTGTTGGCCGGGATTGCTTGTCAAAAAGAACTTCCCAACCCTCTTCTTCTTCTACCACCACCTCGAAGTCCAAACGAGTTCCCATCGAACAACAGCCTTGTTATGCTTATAACTCTGGCTCTTGCACCACTGCTAATTGCAAGCGCCTTCACCAGTGCTCCCGCTGCAAGTCCAAGGACCATATTTTGAAAGATTGCCCCAAGAAGGAGAAGGATGCTTGAGGGTTAGGCAGAGCAAGTCGGTGGCAGTGTCGTTCACTTTGCTCTGCTACTCACTCCTGCCAGTGGCAGTCTAATTCAGCATCTCAACCTCGGATTCCCTTGTCTTCGGTTAATTCTTCATTCGTCCCAAATCTGCCTCAGTATTTCACACCTTCTGCTCTTCCTCCTCCACATCCAAATACAAACCCTTGTTGCAATCTCCCCCCCTCTGATACATCTACGATACCTTCTGTCTCTTCGTCTCTCAACTTCGCCGCATGGGATCACTATCTTCACGATTATCCTGACCGTAAATTTGTATCTAGCCTCCTTCATATAATTCAGTTTGGTTGTGACATCAGATATCAAGGTGATCAGTATCTGCAAACTGGTCAGAATCTCAAGTCAGTTTATGACTATTCCTCATTCATCGAGACTTCTATTGAGTCTCTTTTGGAAGACAGATACTTAGCAGGTCCATTCACATCCCCACATCCACACTTCCGAGCTTCGCCTATTGGCGTTGTTACTCGAAAACAGAATCCCACAAAGCTCCGTATTATTAATCATCTCTCTTGGCCTACAACAGGCTCTTCCGTCAATGACAGCATTCCTGATTCTGAGGCACACATAGAGTATGACAGATTTGAACGTGTGGTTGAGGATCTTCTCTCCTCAGGACCGGGATCCCGCATGGCAAAGCTGGATCTAAAGGATGCTTTCTGACACATTCCCTTATGCGTTGCTGACCGGCATCTTATTGGTTACCATTGGAAGGGTAACTTTTATTACTCCCTTGTTCTCGTGTTTGGTTTGAGAACTGCCCCTTACATCTTTAACCTTTTCGCCGAGGCTTTGCATTGGATCATCCAACGCCACATCCCTGCTACCATTTGTCACTACCTTGACGATTTTCTTCTCAATTTTTCACCACTCACACCCTTCTCAGTCTGTTTTGTGGCTGTAGACTGGGTTATGGCTTTAGGGAAGGAACTCGGTCTTAACTTCCAACCCACGAAAACATTATGGCCAAATTGTGTGGTCGATTTCTTGGGTATTATCTTGGATTCCATCTGCATGGAAGCCCGGTTACCCGAAGATAAACTCGAGTATCTTGCCGAGCTGTTGCAATCTTGGGAGCGGAGGCAGTCCTGTAACCTCTGGGATGTTCAGGAACTTTCAGGCTACTTGCAATTTTGCTCGCAAGTCATTCCTTTGTCACGGCCATTTCTGTGCTGTATCTATGACTTACGTCGAAATTTACAACGCTGTTTTCTAGACTGCGGGTCCCAAAAGGGGTTAGATCTGATATAGTGTGGTGGGCAGCTTTTTCGAAACAGTGGAACGGTGTCCGGTTACTAGTACCGGATTGGCCCTCACTTGATGTTTTTACTGATGCAAGTGGCCGTAAGGGCCTGGGCAGTGTCTTTGGGATGCAGTGGTTTGCAACTCGTACTCCACGACGTCTTCGTGACCAAGATATCCAGTACAAGGAGCTTTACACTGTTTTACAAGCCATCTTGTGCTGGGGAGATCAGTGGGCAAATCATCACATTGTTTTCCGATGTGACAATCAGAACGTTGTCTCCTAGCTCTCTAAAGGGACATCACGTTCATCCCATTCAATGCCAATTATTCGGGTTATCTTCATGCTTGCAGCTTGCCTCCAGTTTTCTTTCTCTTGTGTTTGGATTTCTTCTGCCGAGAATGCGCTTGCTGACGCTGCTTCCCGTTTCCAGTACAATCACCTCTTCACTCTCGCTCCGTTCCTCCTTCCAAAACCCTGCTCTCAGAAGTCCCTGCTCACTGGTATGAAGCGCACTCTCACCTCTCTCCACACGTCGCCTTCTTCCTCTGGCATGGCCTCGCATCCAGCACTCGCAAGACCTACTCCACTGGTCAGAAATCCTATATCGACTTCGTCCACCTCCATCCTCAGCTCCTTAAATCCCCTGGCCAATACCTTCCAGCCACACACACCGCTATATTAGAATGGGTTGCCCACCTGGGAATGAAGGCTTTGATGTCTAAAACCATCAAAGGTTACCTTTCTAGTGTTCGGTCGCTTCATGTCGATGCTGGTTTACCTTATGAAGATTGCGAATCCCCAACAATTCAACGTTTGATCCATGGTATCAAAAGGTATTATGGGAAGCGTGGCCATAACCCAAAGCTCCCTATAACCTTGGATATTCTTCGGAAATTGGTTAACCATACGACACGGGATTTGGTGTCTGTTTTCGGATTGGTATTCGACACAGCAATTAAAGTTGCCTGGGCTGCATTTCTACGTACTGGCGAATTTACTGTTGGTGATAAGGATAGATTTTGACCCTGCTGTACATCTCACACACAGTTGTGTTGAGTTCATTCCCTCGATCGATGATCCTTCCCATGTCAGGCTCACCCTCCCTTCATCAAAAACTGATCTGTTCTGAAAGGGGGTTTCTATTTCCATTGCTGCTGTCCCAGATCATCCGACTTGCCCAGTTACTGCCCTCAAAAACCTTTTCGTGCGTATTCCACTTCCCCAAGAAGCCCCACTTTTTGCAGATTCTTTAGGGAATCCTCTCCATCGTTCTACTTTCATTTCGACACTCAAACAACACATTTCAGCTATCGGACTAGACCCATCTCTTTATTTGGGTCATAGTTTTCGTAGGGGGGCAGCCTCTTCTGCCGCAACTGTGGGGTATTCGGATTATGAAATTCAACTTCTGGGGCGTTGGCATAGTGATGCCTATAAACTGTATTTGGATGTTCCTAAAGACTGCGTGCTGCATCTCTCGTCTCGCCTTCATGGGGCCTTTGCTCCCACTTCACTTTTCGAGCCTCCAGCTCTTCATTTTGCTCCTGTGTTGGCTTGAGCTCTGGCCCCTTCTCGGGGACTGGCACGAGAGAGCTATGGTGACCAAACAAAGTTGTTTGTCCCCAAAACCTCACCTCTGCCTGATCCCCCCTCTTCACTGCGAGACAGCATAGACTCAACGCAACACATGATGTTGAGCCCTCCTCCAATCTAACTGCTGCTGACATACCCAGACTTTGTCAACAGTGATTAGATAAATATGCAGATATAATGGGTGGCATACCTGAACATTTGCCACCTCTCTGCTATCGCACCTTCTATGCAGATTACACAGTTTAAGCAATTTTACAGAACTTCTGCAGATATTCTAGCTGCAGAAGTGAGGAAATTGAGTACTAGAGAGAGGCTCGATCTGCTAGTAAAAGACTAGGCACCCCAAGACTCTGCTATATTCATGATAAGGAATATACTATGAACAAGAGACAGCCAGGGCATACTTCCGAAAACTGTAGGAAGCCTGTGCATCTGCAGAAGTGGCGAGAACGTTTGTTCCCCACACCAACCAGCACTGAGGTCGATCAAGAGCAAGATGGAAGGAGGAATAGAACAATGAGCAAGTAGGAAGTCGACTACTCAATGACGAGACAATGAACAGGAAGATCTGAAGCGACTTCCGAAGTTCCAGAGACTACCACAGGATTGCTGCTGAGCACATCAGATAGCTGATAAACAGCATGCTGGTTGCATGGTGCTGTACCTGAGCATGATAAGAGTCACCCAGAGAATTCCGAGGCATTGGAAGTATGACTAGCCTACTTCGGCAACAGAAGTTGCCCATGCCAAAACTATATACTGTGGCTAAAGAAGTATAAAGAGAACCACAGAATCTCTTCTGCTATACAGAATGAGTGCTAGCAGTAGGAATATAGGAGAGCTGCCAGGAGTACAAAGCGACTCTGATGTTAAAAGATAACAAGAACGTTCAGGGTTGGATGGACTGCATAGAGCATAGCTGATAACCCGGGAATTGGAAGTTACTGTTCAGACAGGTCAGCGAACTCATCTGTGAGGATGCAACGATTCTGAGAAGACACAAGAGCTACAATATCCCTTACTGAGCTGCATATGCTACTGTGGAAGTAGGGAAAGTGTACAAGGCAGAAGTATTCTGCTGAAGTATGACTATCGACTGGCTGAAGTAGTAAAAACACTTCTAAGGCGGTAGCAGAGACTAGTGTGGACCCATGATCTAGGACAGGGACGCAGAGACACACCACATGGTGCATAAGACAAATTGGTAAAGCGGGTTTCTGAAGAAGCACACAATACTTGTGCAACATGACTCGGAACTAGTATATGCAATCAGATATATCCTAGTTGGAGTATTCAATTGCGGAGAATAATACACAAATTCTCTCCAAATAACCCAGGAAAGGCAATCTTTCCTTATACTGCCTAGATATAGTACAAATAGTGAGAATACCATGGGTGTAAATAATATTTTATAGCAGTAGTGTATATAAGGCCAGAGGTTTTCATGAAGGATCCTCAAGGAAAAACCCACCAATTCTGCCACTGTGCCATTAGAGGCTGGTCAGCAGAAGGGCTAACTTCATAGAGAGAAACAAGACTTAATAAAGAGACCTGTGCTTTGCATTGGTGGTTTAGAATCTCACTGCCTGAACTGCTGAGTCGTTCTGAAGATCCGCTGGGGTCGTGACTTAGTAGCTTGCTGAACTGTTTGAGGCTGTCTGAGTTGTTCTGAAGATCCACTGGGGTCGCAATGAAATGTGCTAGGAAGGGTATTAATGAAGATACTACAACTAGTGCTGTAGTCTCCAAACAACACTCCTAAGGCAAGTTTTACGAGGACTGGTTCGACATTGATCAAAGGTTCCATACTTAGCCAAAGAGGAGGAGGATGTGGAAGCAAAGTGCAAATGGACTTCAACTTAAATTTCGATTCAGGAATGCTTGTCAGATGCTTCCAAGCCCAAGATGGACAAAGGTAAAAGGAAGAGAAAGTGGTTTGGGAGCTTAGTAGCAGTGGGTTAGGATGGTTTTCAGATCAGAAAGCAACTTCAGGAGGCAACTCGTTCCAGTGAACTTGTATCCTTCTTAGGTTAACTCAGCAGTGTTAACAGACAGTTCAGCAGCAGACAGACAAAGACTTCAGTGAGCCAACAGTTCAGATCAGACAGTAAACAGTTCAGTGAACAGTGAGGTTCGATTTCTAGTCTAAAACCAACAACTCTAATTGCTAGTTAAGTTCTATTGTCTCTCTCTAGAAGCTAATCCTGAAGATAGTCAACAACTTTTCCAGTGTGACTTATGCTTCCTGAGGGTTTGCCTTTCGCTCTAGCATTAGGACAACTCCCCAGTGATTGCCTGAGGATCCTTCAGGAAACCTGCAGGCTTATATACCCTTCAGCTACATAATTTAATACAAACTCTGATTTGTCCTTTTATCCTGGTTACCTATGTAGTTTATCTTGTATATTGCCTTATACATATATTATTGAGAGAGTTTTGACATTAATCTTTGCTATTTTACCTGGAGAGGACATTTTGTGTGGTTCCCAAATATCCTTCTGAGGTGTGTCAGCAAGTGGGATAACTGGGTATTCACTAAGCACCAATGCGCCTGTGTGGACCCATGATTGTCCCATTATTCTGTATCTTATCAGGGTCCTCATGATGACATGTGGGTCCCTTCTGGGTTCTGCATTTGTCAATACATTTTCCTTCTCCAACTGCCTCCTGAGCCTATATATTAGGTTCTCCCAGTATACCCTCAGAAGGGTAGTCTAGATAGCAGTTGAAAGGGTGTATCAATATACTCTCTTTCTATATCCTTGCTTTGCTGTTTTGGGTGGACCCATGTGGGTCCAGAATCGGGGTTGCACAGCAGTGGGTTAACCGAATCAGCTTTCAAAACATCAGGCACCTATGTCCATTTCTTTGGATCCCATTCAGGTCGATCTGTCATATATATCCTTTTAGTGTTTTCTCCTTCTTAGGACCCTTCTCCAGAAGCATCCTTTAGGTTAATATCTTCTTCTTCTTCAACAGGCTACTGAGGGCAGTTCCTAGGTAGGGCATACGTTAGGAGTACACTTAGCAATTATTGGAAGGTTTCCTCCAAAGGGCCTTCCAGCCTATCGTCCTTAGGGCTATGTGTAAGCCTGTGGGTCCCAAATCGCTGACCCTGACAACCACTTTCCACGGATAAGGTCCATTGGTGTAGGCTGCCATATGTTTCAACAGCTTTCGGATCTTCACTAATCCACTCCACTCAGAAGGAACTCTGTTGGGAGGCCCTTTCCGAAGCCAAGGTCATCGGATTTTGTCTATCTCAGTCACCTCAGGAGGATCCATCTGAAGGTTGCATGTCTTCCTCGACAGCTTCCTATTCCAAAAGTTCCCTTCTGGGAAGCGCTTCCTGAGGCTCTGGCTACTCATGAGGATGATTCCCTCAATTCATGAACTCTAACAGGAGTTCCCTTATTATGTGTATTCCACCTGTCTAGCCTTCTGAAGCACCTTGCTAAGGTCTTCCCGCTGGACATTACACTCTTCGTTATGCATCATCTTTACCAGGTACCTTCCTAGGACCTTAGTATCTCTCTCTGATATATGGATTCTATATCCTCAGTGCCTCCTCCAATAGACGTAATTTGTAGTCTACTAATGTGATATCTCTGGGCTCTAAACTCTGTGTCTCTAGCCAACTTTGTTAAGTCAAACTTCTGCCTCCGAAGATGTCTCAGAAGATACTTGTCACTGTGTGGATGGGTCTAGTCATGTGTCATCAAGGTCCCTGGATGGGACTTCTAGAGGTATCTCTGGAGCTGCAGTACTTAGGTGTACTTGCCAATTACTCCAGACCTTGGCACCTATTATTCTCTACAGGTTTCGAGATGGTTTCTGAGGCGCCTCTGGAACCTATGGTTCCCAGTATGGGTCCTTCCCCAGTAGTGTAGGTCTTGCATATCCCCTCAGTTTATACCTAATCTTACTAAAATAGAATAGAAAATGAATAAAATTAGGTTGTTTACGTGCGCAGGCGCGACAGCGACTTAGTAGCTTACTGTCTGCTGAGGCTGAGTCTGCTGGGGCCAGTCACTGTCTGTTCTGCTGAGACTGAGTCCGCTGAGGCCAGTCGGTATCTGTTCTGCTGAGGCTGAGTCCACTGGGGCCAGTCACTGTCTGTTGAGCTTCTGAGGATAGTACATTCACATTCGCTGGAATGGTTTTGCTTCTGAAGTAGTTCGTTGTGGGTTTCTTAGCATTTAGGACGTATCTGGCGTCTCTATTTTGTTATCTCCCTTATATCCAATACAATAAAAACCTTATAAAAAGACCAAATCCGTCAGAGCCTCTGGCAGGATTTGAACATAAGAGATACGAGACTTTAGCTTCAGAACTTAGCGCTTTTCGTGCAGTTTAAGCTATGGACGGAACCTTCGATCAACGTCGAACCAGTCCTCACAAAACTAAATGCATAAGTCCACTTCTGAGGTTGTTGTTTGTGGTGTTTGTTGGGTTTTGGGTTTGTCTTCAGATTGGCCCTTGATCTAGCTTCGCTATATCTGCTCCCTCAGATCCCCACCTCACTTAGCCGTTTTACCGAGATGTCAAAGAACAATCAACTGTTCTTTTGGCGTCCTGTTCATGATATTTGCTTGCAACATATTAAGGATCTATGTTGTAAGTTACCAGTACTGAAGCCCATTGACCCAGAAAGTGATGAGCCAGTATGGGTGATATGTGATGCTTCGGTTACTGGAATTGGCACAATGTATGGCCAGGGTCCAACCTGGCAGAGGTGCTGACCTGCGGGTTTTATGTCAAAGAAGTTCACAGATGCTCAAAGAAATTACTGTGTCTTTGAGACTGAAACCTTGGCAATTCTCGAGGCCCTCCTAAAATGGGAGGATAAGTTAATTGGTTATAAACATCATACTCATGTGGTTACTGACCACCAAGCTCTTGAATTCTTTAAAACCCAGAAACATCTATCCAGCTGTCAGATGCACTGGATGGAGTACTTGTCCCAATTTAATTTTGATATTACTTATGTCAAGGACATAACCAATAAAGTCACTGACATTCTCTCAAGGTATTATGAATCTGATGCTGAAAATGAGAGACACACACCAACTGATTATGTGAATGCTGATGTATGGCTGGATAAGTTGTGTGAAGACTTACCCATTGGCTATAAGGAGGAAATTACTGAGATGCTTGAACAGTTCAAGACATCTCATGAGATCCATGACTCAAAGGAGCCTTGGGACATTGAGGCTGAAGAACTCGAAAGGTCCCGTGAGCCTGAACTCCCTCAATATACTGTGCCTCTGAATGTGAATCCAACAATTATGGATTCTCGAGCCAAAGGTCCAAATTTGCGTTCAAATTTTGATGCTAACCCGACTTTCATGAATGAACTTAAAGAATTCTACAAATCTGATCCATTATTCAAGAAGATTATTGAAAAACCCAATGATCACCCCAGGTTCCTATGTGATAAGAAGACTGGGTTAATCTGGACAGCTAACCTTGCTGGCAAGCGTGTACTCTGTGTACCCAAATCCCCACCAGATAATTGCAATTCTTCTCGTACCTCTATCCTTGGAACTGGTCACAAAATTGTTGGACACTTTGGTTCACAACGTACTGCTGATTATATCCATCAGTGGTACTGGTGGCCCGGCATATATTTGATGACTGAAAAATTCTGTAATTTGTGTGAGCCGTGTAATCACTCAAAAGTCAGTAACTGCGCTCCAGCAGGTAAACTTCATCCATTACTTATCCCTACATGCCCATGGCAATCCATTGGAATGGACTTCATTGGGCTATTCCCTGAAATAAAAGGATTCAATTATTTGTGGGTTATAATTTGTAGACTCACAAATATGGTTCATCTTGTACCTTGCCATACAAGTAATACTGCAACCGATTTATCTCTCAAATATATTCAAGAAATAGTATGGTTACATGGATTACCATCCTCCATAATCTCAGATCGTGACCCTAAATTCACCTCCATTTGGTGGAAAGAAATACATCGTGTTCTGGGAGCCAAGCTCCTCATGTCTACTTCTTTTCATCCTCAAACTGACAGTGCAACTGAGTGAGCTAACTGCTCAGTAGCACAAATATTCCATGCATCAGTATGACCAGACCAGCATAATTGGCTGGTAAAAGTACCTGTTGTTGAATTTGCTATTAATTCAAGTATTAGCAAGTCAACCAGGTATGCACCTTTTGAGTTAAATTATGGTTATGTCCCTTCAATGTTATTTGATGTCTGGAATGAAGATAATCTGCTGCCTGGAATACGTGCATATGGTATTCAGGCCATGCAGAATCTCTTTGATGCTCACAATGCAATCATTGAAGCACGTGTAATTCAAACACACAACTCAAATAAATGACGCACTTCAGAGCCAAAACTGACCGAGGGGGACAAAGTCTACCTGTCTACTATAAATCTGAAGCTTCCCTGAGGTCGTGCATCTAAATTACTTCCAAAATTTGTAGGCCCCTACACCATATTAGAGGCCAACCCGGAAAATTCAACTTATAAGTTGGATTTACTGCAAGGACTGCACGGGACACACCTTCATGATGTCAGCCTCTTGAAGCCATATCATGCTAATGATGACGTATTATTTCCTAATTGCACTAAAGTTGAGCCTTATGATTTCGGTGCACCCGACAATGCTGCAAGTTCCCTGTTCTTCAATTGTTTTTCGAAGTGTGGAAGTTGCCTAATGAAGAAATATGGCCTTGGTTCTGGCAAGCCATTTACGGCACACCACGACTCGTTAGACTCTCTTCTTCATATTTTGAGGTCAACCCGCTCTTTTCCCAGCTAATGTCATGGGAAGTGCAGAGACTCGGGTGCCTTCACGACTCGGGCACCTTTTTCGAGGTTCTTCAGAGTTTTAGTCATCTCAAATCCCTCATGTTAATGGATAGTACACATTTGAATAGTGATTATTCTGGGATTTTCCGAGAGGTCAAGCTGCCCTACCTCCAGGAGCTCTCGATCTCTGTTGAGAGAACTGGTTCTCCACTATCGGTCGATCCCTCATTCTGCCTTCTCTTATATCATGTCGTATATAATGCATACACCCACCTCTACCTACTACGTTGCTCACCATGGCCCGGCGATCCTCGACGTCCTTGAAACGACTGGAGCTTACTATACAGTGGGGAGCACACCATCCGAGTTGTATGCTGGACCTTTTACAAGTGGCCCCTGAACTGACTTATTTTGAGCTCATTGTCTGTTCCAACCCAGAGCTCCCTCAAGTTGTTGATGATGATACGGTTACAATTCTCCTTTCCAAAATCAAAGAAGGACCTCACGATTTTCTTCCAAAACTCAGTTCTATCTCTGTTGAAAGGTGGGATATCATGTTGAGCATGCAACTTGTGGAGCAAGCACTGGAAATGGTGTCATCGAGGTGAGAAACGAGTCATCTTTTGATGAAATTCCAACTTGTATGCTGGCAATGTCGTGGATTTAGGGGATGGTTCGTAATGGAGCCAAGTCTACTCAAAAGAATACGAGTTCTTGAAGAGGGCGGTATCAGGTTTGTCATCAAGGACCATATCGAAGGACTAGGATGCCGTTACTAGAATATTGACTGCCCATGGAAGATTTTGTATTTTTTGGATTGTATTTGTAACGAGGCATACTTAATTTGGTCAACTGCGGTAGTTCTCATGCTCCCTTTCATATATAAAGCCATACATCCAATACGTTTCGATCTATCTTTTTACCATCTTACCTTCACTCGCCTACTGCGTAGCCTTATCCTCAAGTACCCTTACCTTTGGTTCAATATAAACCCTGGTCAAGCTTAGTACATGTGGGATTGAGGCATTCGGTAAGACTGGTTACAGTTTTTTAAGCTTACAGTTTTTGCACCTTAGGTTGCCATCATTGCTGCGTCGAGAGTCGCTCGTGAAAAGCACACTCATGCTAGATCTCAGGCAATCGCCTCAGATTACCAACTACTGCCCTATGCCCAGACTACACTGTCACCTTTAACGACTATTCAGCGAGAAGAGATGCATACCACTTGGGTACAAACCTCTAGCTTGCCAACGTCATCATCAGCAACTTCCTCGACATCTACAGCATCTAGTCGTCACCCCTCTGGGATCCCTACCTTTGGTGGAAGGCTCCCTAGAGCGACTACCGACGATCCTCTTATTCCTTCGGGAAATCCGTCATCACAGCAACCGCTGACAACCTCTATGCCACAGCTCTCTAGTCAGAGTATGAGTGCAAGTTTGTTTGGCTGCACTCCTTCTCCTATCGGAGAGGAGCTCTCTATGGAAATGTGGGATGTATCCCATAACCCAGCTCGTCATGCTTGGAGACAACACTCCTCTGCATCTAGATGTAACCCAGGTGATGCAGAAGAGCAGAAAGAGTCTGAGTTATTCAGTACTCCCTCCACTTCCCAATCACCTCATGCTCGACTTATGTTGACCACACCTTCGGGGTCACCCCCTGCCTTGCCAACGTCATCTGACGACCTTCATGTACCTACTCGTAGCTCTAGTCAATCTACAGCGAGACAGAGTATTTCTCAAACTGAGGAGAAATCATTAACATCTGAGTCTTCAAAACACACAAGTGAATCTGAACAACAATTTATTGAAATTGTGGAAGAGACATTTAGAGACTCGATGCCCAATGAACAAGAGTCTTCCAATACCTTCTTGCATGAGTTCCACGTTCAGTTGCATGAACTTTATGTTTTGGATTGGTTTAGGAAGCGGGACCTGGATAAATACAGTACTACCCTGATTCCAGAACAACCAATAGTTGTAGAAAATGGGATTGTATATCATGAGGATTTTCCTGCAATTACTCTGAACACAATGTTGTCTGAACCTACGAAGAAGGAGAGGGAATTTTACCATAAAAAATTCCCGGAACCTTTTAGTAAAGATGATCCTGTTGAGGCCCAAAGAATAACTTCACAGCATCTGCAACCAATATTTGGATCTGCTCGTGGACGGGGGGCTCCCGTAAGGGATGCAAGACTACCTACTACAGCTAGAAGTGGTATTCAAACTATAGCGGCACCTCCAGATCCTAACGATCCAGGAGGTAATGGATCAGATGATGATCAAGAGCCCCGAAGATTGCCCCCTTGGGATTCTCGACCAACAAGAGGTCATAGAAATCATGGACAGCGAAGGAGTCAGACCCCCGATTGCCACTATCCTTCTGGATCTAGAGGCAGTGGTGGAGGCCTACCTTTGGGACCACCTGGAGGAGGTGGTGGCGATGATGGATATTCCGGAGATGACTTATATCCTAGCTCAGGAGCAGAATATGATTGGTATCCAAATAGGAAATCTACTGAACCCCTGGTTAGCAGGCCAAGTGTTTTTGATCAAACACGATTCACTTCTGCAGATTGGACCTTCAACGAGAAGGAAGAATTTATGTACGACCCGAAACCTCTCAGTGAGGAAGAAATATTGCGGGCTGCCTTTAAACACTATGAGGACCTGATTAGATTCCATTTATTTGGAAAACCTACGAAGGGAAATCAGAACATACAGAAGACTATAATCCAGAACATACCCAAGCCACAGTTCTGGTATGGTGATAGAGATTTCACCAAATGGGATGAGTGGATACAATCCCTCATCCTATGGCTGAATATTGCTGATCAGTGCAGGAAACCTATTTGCTGGAGTAGATCCCAAGGTAGATACATACTGAGTCTTGTTGATATTCAAAGAATAAACACTATGACCACCTTTGCAAAAGGTGACACCTTAGACTGGCTATATGATCAGTTAGATCAAATACCCGAACAAGAGATGTTGGATGGCACTGACCCTGTATATAAAACTTTTATGGAACTTGTTAGTGGGCTCTACCGTCACTTCATCCATGAAGCCTCGATGTCTGGAATATCAGATAAATTCTATCACGTTCGATATACTCAGAATGGTGGCATCAAGAGCGCTTTCAGCGAACTCAAGCAGTACTCAAAGTATATGCCTAGTCCGCCGGATGTGTATACTTTCAAAACCCAATTATTCCTGCTTGTTCCTCAGAACATGGAAGATGACATGAGAAACATTCACAGAGTCACTGCAGAGGGATCCTCTGTGAATGAAATCATGCAAGCAGCACTTGCCTGTGAGAAAGGACATAATGCCAGGAAATACTACACCAAGCTTCGTGAAGAACGAAAGCGTGCTAAGCGTAAGGATTCTCGTTCAAGATCTCGAGACTGTAAGAAGGGCAAAGAGA
>MU127804.1:422174-451945 GCA_014904975.1 Marasmius fiardii PR-910 | reverse complement strand
TATGGAGAGTATCTACGCACAATGAAATTAGATGGTGCCGGAAATCCAATCCCCATGCTAAACCCAACATTGTTGGAACCACATAAATTGCTACGACGGCCCAAACATTCTGCTGAAGAAAACAGATGCCTATCAGCATTCATAGAAATCAATAAAATACATGCATTTGTATTATTTGACAGTGGAAGCACAGCAGATGCAATAAGTCCTGATTTTGCGCATCTGGCAAAGCTGAAAATATGTCAACTTGAGAATCCCGTTACCCTACAACTGGGGACAAAAGGGAGTAAATCAAAAATAAACTATGGATGTTACGCACCGTATAAAATTCAGACCGAAAATGCAGAAGTTCGGAACCGAGATTATTGGGATATTGCCAATATTGATAGGTACAATGCTGTCATGGGTACTGTATTCATGAGGAATCATGATATCAACCTTCGTTTTGAGGATGATCGAATAACTATGAAAGGAAAAGATATACCTTGCCTTTCCGAGGGGGAGGAAGTATGGGAATTAGCTCGCAGAAATTCAAAATGCGTGTCCCGCACTATTCAAATCCAGGATGGTGAGGAAATTGAAATCAAAAAGCGTCCTAATAAACATGGATTATCAAAGAATAACAAGTCAAGACCATGTTTTAAGGATTCACCAAAGACAAAGTGACTACATGGTGGTTCTAATCTGGCTAGTTCTGACCGAGCAGAACCACCATCGTCACGCAAAGCACCAACCGTTGACACAGTTCTAGATGAAGATGAGGAAGAAATTGAAAATCAAGGAATGAATAAACACTTGCCGGTTCTCATGGGACCTGATGACTCATTGACTGTAGAAGATATGGTCAGAATTATTGAGCAAGTAACAATGGGTAAATATACAGACCCAGAATTTAATGCTCACCTACACGAAGTGAATGACTTAGTTCAGGAGTTCAATTCCGTGAACTTTCCTGAGCTTGGTCCACCACCAAGTAACAGACTGAAATTATCAGTCATAGAGGTGCTTGGAGCAAGCGCTGACCTATTCCAAACTCGTGTGGAGACAGCTGAGGTTGTCAGTGGACACAAATACACAAAAGAAGACATACCTCATCTCTGCCAACAGTGGCTGGATACCTGTAAGGACATCATGAGTGGTGTACCTGAACGGTTACCATCCTACTGTGAAATAAATCACACTATACCTCTAATAGACCCAGAGAAGCAATATAGGACGTATACTCCGCATTGCCCTGATTCTCTGCACGAGAAATTATCTGAGAAGATTGCCCGGTATACCCGAGCTGGCTGGTGGGAACCCCGGGCTGTATCCTCCGCTTCTCCCATGCTTTGTATAGTGAAAAAGGATGGAGGACTTCGAACTACTGTTGATTGTCGTCAACGGAACGCCAACACAGTACAGGATGTCACTCCTTTACTGGATCAAGACCGGGTCCACATGCAAACTGCTAGCGCAAAGATTCGGTCCAAAATTGACCTGTCAGATGCCTATGAGCAAGTACGCATCGTAGCTGAGGACGTCATAAAGACTGCTTTTTCCTCAGTGAGTGGAACATTTGTTAGTCATGTTATGCAACAAGGAGACACTAACACACCATCTACATTCCAACGTCTCATGAATACCATATTCCAGGATTATATCAGAATTTTCATGCATGTATATCTGGACGACATATTTGTATTTAGTGACACTATAGAAGAACATGAAAAGCACTTAGGATTAGTGTTTGATAAGCTCCAGGAGCAACACCTATATCTCAAAGCCAGTAAAGTAGAACTTTATGCTGAGATTATGGACTGTCTTGGACATTTAATAGATGACAAAGGTCTACATGCTGATCACGACAAATTGAGTCACATTCGAGACTGGAGAAAACCCAGGAATTATAACGATGTCCAGAAATTTCTGGGACTCGTGAATTATCTAGGTCATTTCTTATCAGATATATCGTCATACACAACTCCACTCTCAGATATGACAAGTAACAACCAACCATTTTTCTGGTGCCCAATCCACGATGTATGTTTCCAAAACATCAAGGATTTATGTTGCAAGACACCAATCTTGAAGCCTATAGATCCTAGAAATCCTGAACCCATTTGGGTGGTTTGTGACACTTCAGTCTCAGGCATTGGCGCTATGTACAGACAAGGACCTACCTGGCAGACTTGTCACCCAGCAGGATTTATGTCCAAGAAATTTATGCATGCTCAGCAAAATTACTGCGTGTTTGAAGCCGAAACTTTGGCCATACTTGAAGCCCTATTAAAATGGGAAGATAAATTAATAGGCTATAGGATACATGTCGTTACAGACCATAAGGCCCTTGAGTTTTTCCAAACTCAAAAGAGACTTTCTGCACATCAAATGTGCTATTACAAATCAGATACCCCAGATAAAAAGCACCCACATCATGAATATGTAAATGCGGATGCTTGAGTCGATAAGTTGGCTGAGGACCTACCCATAGGCTGGAAGCAAGAGATAGATGAAATGATTGAAAATTTCTTTGCTCATCGAGAAGCCAAGGATCCAGTAGAACCTCGAGACCTTGAAGCCCAAGATCTTGAAAATGCACGTGAACCTGACCCGGAGGATAAAACTCCTATTCCAGATATCAACCCAACAGTGTTTGAGTCACGTGAGAAAGGCAAAAATTTACACACCAAGTTTGAGTCTGACTCGCAGTTTCTAACAGATCTTAAAATCTGTTATGAGTCTGATACAATATTCAAAAAGATAATAGCTAACCCAGATGATTACCCGAGATTTACCATTGATGAAAGTGGTTTAATCTGGATTGATAACCTGGGCAGTGAACGTGTCATCTGTGTTCCTCAGTCACATAAACACATGAGATCACTACGAGGAAAGATACTAGAGACTGCACATGAGATAGTAGGCCATTTTGGACCTCAGCGCACCTCGGACTACATCTGTCGGTGGTACTGGTGGCCCGGGATCTGGTCTATATGCAAGAAATTCTGCCGCTCATGTGAGCTATGCAACTGATCAAAGAATAAACCTCACGCACCGGAAGGAAAATTGCACCTGCTACCTATTCCGACTCGTCCATGGCAGTCGATTGCGATGGACTTCATGGGTCCCTTTCCGGAAGTCAAAGGATACAACTACCTCTGGGTAATAATATGTAGACTCACGAGTCAAGTACACTTAGTACCATGTCATACCACAAACACTGCTACAGATTTATCATTAAAATACATGCAGGAGATCGTTAGATTACATGGATTACCGGTAAAACGTCTAAGATGGGGCAAGGGTGAAGTGTGTGATATATAAGTCCTAGCGCCGTAAAGTACTACGGCAAGAATCCTAAAACTATAGAAAACACCAAAAAAATCACTCTTGAGGTCTAGCATATTGTTATGTGAGAGCTGGTTCAACGTTGATTGAAGGTTCTGCCAGTAGCTAACTCAAGAACGAAATATCAAGTGTGGAACTGGGTCTTGGATGACTTTCAGATCCTATACTACGCTCTGAAGGGATTCAGAAGCGGAGGGAAACACTATCAATAGGTAGGTAGGTGGTAGGATGTAAGTAGCTGCAACCAAAGACGCGCCAATCGCAACTCAGGTACTTCAGACTCACAAAGAACAGCTTCAGGAGGTCGACAGGCCCAGTGGCTAAGTCAAACACTGCTTCAGAAGTTCAACAGAACAAACAGAACAGACAGACAGACAGACAGTGAGTTTGGTCCCCAATGGACTTCCACTCCAGACAGACAGACAGTTGCTTCGTCCCAGTGGACTTAGCAAATCAGTTCAGACAGTCAGACAGTTCAGTTAAACAGTCAGGTGCAGTCAAATCTACCAAGTTGGTTAAGACTGGTCTCGTTTCTATTCTTGTGTCTCTCTCTATAGAAGTTCCCTGTTTACTACTGCCCTCGTGGTACAGCAGCAAGACTGGGTGGGTAACTTGGAGCTTTCCTGATGAAAACCCCAGCCCTTATATACTGCCTATCTAATTATTATACCCAAATCTGTATCTAAACATATATCCATCCATATCGATGGTCATCTAGTCCGAATCAGTACCTAACTAAAGATTAACAGAGAGAGTTTTGACATTATTCTCTGCTGTTTTGCCCGGAAGTTGGATGTAGAAATTAATATCCTCCTTCTCGATCATTCAGCATTTGTCATTCCTGTTTCCGGGGTGGTCCCCTGGGTTCTATACAGTTCTGAAGCAGGTTGTTCTTTTGCTCCAGACCCTATATGCTCCCGTGTAGATGGTTCAATTCCATCCTCAGTTCCGAACCTCTGACTAAAGCCTGAAGTTCCTCATTTGTCCCCACAGTTGTGAGTCTGTTCTCTAATCTTATAATACCGTTATTCCTACTTCAGAAGACAAAGCTGAGTGCTCAGAAGTAGACAGTAGACCTGACGACTGGCCAGTTAGGTCATAGGTATCCACACCCTCGGTTGGGATATACTCCCATAATTCCGAAGTCGATCAGCTTCCGTTAGGGTGACCGGTAAGTTAGTCCGTCCCTGTCGGTGTAAGCAATTCCTTTCCTCTCCTTGATACTAGTTCAGAACCTTTGCTCTGTATTAACACTCCTTAAGTAGCCCTCCCCCATACCATGAAGTATTCCGGTACAAGTTCCAGCCACCGTATCCGTGTTATCCGTGTTCTAATCAGTGGCATCTATTACCTGACTGATTTCTTAAAGCAACAGCGCTTCTGTTAAGAGGGTATGATACTAGTCATTACTTACCAACTAGCGGTTGAGTGAAGAGAGAAATGAGTAGAGGAGTAGCTGGACGCTTGTTAGACCAGATGAAATTTTTTTGTTTGTTTTTGTTCAGAGTATTCTACTACAGTATTTATACTAGCTAAGGAGAAACCCTGTACCCTACGTTAGAGATAAGAAACATATGTAAAGCATGTGTATACTAACGGTAATTAACTACAGGAGTAATACGAGTGTATTCTACATGAGTATACCGACAGTAAGAGTTCATACAAGTCTTGCTACTAAGGCATGTTAAATGTATGTACCATATCTATAGCGAATAGCATAAAAGAGTACTTAAGTATATACGTATGTATATATGATCGCCAAGAAAACGATCATTCATCCTATTCATTTCATCATTTCTAAGCCCCAGTAGACTGGTGCCGAAGGTCGGATCCTAGCTCCGAAACTCGGGTCCAAGGTCTGCCAGCCAGGCACCTGCAGTAGTCATTTCAGGTGACCTCTGGAAGTGGCTTCTGCCACTTCCCTCGTGATTCCAAAGTGGCCTTTGCCATCTCCCTAAGTTCAGAAGTCATTGTTATTCGCGTTAAGTCTGTTCAGAACTTCCCACTCTCTTTAGCAGTAGTTTTATCTCGTCATTACTACCCTTGGTATGGTTCTACGTGCTTCCGTAGCTATCTTTTGTGCATCACCAACGATAGCGTAGGCTCAGAAGGCTTCCTACATGTTTCGGAAGTTGCTAACCCTCAGTCCTGTGGAATCCCATACTACAGTGCTTTCTTCTGAACACGTGTAACATGTTTCCGAAGGTGAGTCCTTTTACTAGCAGCTCGGGCCTCACTCTAGTACTCCATATTCCCTTAGTTCTTGTAGTAATAATAGGTTATTATTACTCAGAAACTGCCAAAATGTAGAGAAATAGGTAACATCTCTAAAACAGCCGCAATACCGGATTCTATAGTCTCTGACTGAGACTCAAAGTTTACTTCCATGTGGTGGCAGGAAGTACATTGTTTATTGGGATCAAAACTCCTAATGTCAACATCGTTTCATCTGCAAACTGATGGATCCACGGAACATGCAAACTGCTCCATTGGACAGATATTTCGGAGTACAATCCGGGACGGTCAACATGACTGGCATGTAAAAGTCCCTATCGTCGAGTTCGCCCTGAATTCAAGTATTAATGAATCTACAGGCTTCTCACCATTTGAATTGAACTATGGGTACACCCCATCAATGCTTTTTCACCCAGTAAAAATAAATGACCTACCAGTAGGTGTCTGAGCCTTCGGTTTCCAAGCCTTCAGTTTCCAAGCCATGCAAAATTTATATGATGCACATGATGCAATAATAGCTGCAAGAGTGTTCCAAATGCATCATAGTAATCGTAGACGGTCTAAGGAACCTGATATCAAACCGGGATCTAAGGTCTATCTGTCAACAAAGAACCTCAAACTTCCCAAGGGAAGAACAACAAACCTCATGCCAAAATTCGTTGGGCCTTACACAGTTGTTGAGGCTCATCCGGAAAGTTCAACCTACAAGTTAGATCTACCAGATGAGCTCAATAACAGAAGAATTCACGATATTTTTCACGTGAATCTATTGAAACCTTACCATGAGACAGATGCTCTCCTTTTCCCTGACCGCATGAAACCCAAACCATATGATTTTGGTGCTCCACCAGAAGCGGAAGAATTCGTTGATTCTATAGGAGACCATAAGTGGGTCCATGGAAAACCGTATTTCCAAGTCTATTGGACATTAGGCGATATTACCTGGGAACCTTGGTCAATTGTGAAAGACTTGCATGCAGTCAATGAATATTTCACGTTGATCGGGGTGAAGAAATGGCAGGATTTACCACATAGCAAAAGGAAAGCCAAGGCAGGGTGTACCTGAATGGCTGTGAGGCTCCTAAACTGAGAAGAATATTAAAACTCAATCACAAAGTTTCACTACCCAGCTACCATAATCATTCATCATGACCCTTGGAAACAATCCTATGGATGGAATTCCTTTCGCAATCAATTCATTCACTGCAAACCCAAATGGGAACAGTAGTATGTGTTAAAATCTTCTTTTCGAAGATTACTCTGATTAAATTCTGGTCGAATCTAGTGGGGGAGGGAACCCAAGGAGCTCAGGGAGCTCAACAAGAGAGTCAGCTTTTGCCACAACAGTTCATGCATTCTGGCAATGCTCTACTCTTCAATGGGAATCCCAACTTTCCATCTCCACAATCCTTTCCATTTTGGCCGAACTCTCCGTTCCCACCATACATGATGAATCAGAACCATAGTCAGGATGTCATCATGTCAGACAATCGTGTCATTGGATTAGCACCTACCTGGGAGAAAGAATATGTTGAATCCTTGGATAATAAATGGGTTGTGCATAAAGGTACTCTGGAGTACAAACACATCCATGCTGACAACACTCGATGCCGTGAACATGCCGAACACATTGCTAAAGCTTATACCCACCGCATTCCTTCATTCATGGCTGCTCGAGCTGATGTCATCTCTATGGCATCAGAGCCCATTGCTCATGAGATCAAGCAGCAGAAATCAAAATCTGCCAATCTCGAGAAAACTCTAAAGGAGAAGACCATAGCACATACAGCTGCTCTCAAGGAGTCTGAAGAAAGGTTCAAGGCTGCCAAAGCCGAGAACGTAGTTCTCAAGCGAGAGAATGAGGTCCTTCAGAACCAACTGGCTCAGTGTGAGTGCTCTACTACATCTACTCGTGGAAGGCCTTTGAACAACCGTTCATATCATGGCTCTCACCCTTATTCTGGGAATCAACGTTGAATTCCTCATTCAGATACCCCTGCAGTTGACAACAGGGGCTTGCATAGCTCCAGACACACTGCTCTAGGCACCACAAACGTCATCCTCAACCATGACAACATGGTACTCCCATTTACAAATAAGGACACCGAGTTCACCATTATTGAGAACTGCCAGTATCGCTTGGGAGACAACCACTCTCTTCTCCCCATGTCATGGGACATGGAGACCAGCATTGGATTCAGCTCTCAGTACGTCACGGATTGTATTCGCAACAATGACGTCCCTATTCCTATTCAATACCCTGGAGTCGTTGGAAGTTTCCAGGCCATGCCTCAGGACCGGGATACACTTCATGCCCTCATAATGGCATCAGCACAACCCCACCATTGGATTGAACTTCATCAGGTTCACCTTCTATTCATTATGGGTCAAGTACTCGAACTAGCGACGTCGAGCACTCCTAATATCAACCCTTTTCATGGAATTGAAAAGGATGCCCTCTTACTACGCCATGACTGCCATCCTAGCTGGTATACTTTCTCTACATGGACCAACGCTTCAGAACTATCTCTTCCAGGGAATGTTATTCCAAAGACTTGGGCAGCCAATGCCATAGTTACCATCCCATTTCTGGGGCCCCCTCCTGGTTCTGGACGCCCATGCTATCAGCAATGGGGTGAGTTTATTATGGTTCACTACGAACCTATCAATCATGCTGTGTTCATTGCTTCGGACCTCAGATCCTTTGATCTGGAGTCTGTCCACGGCATCCGTTTCTCATCGAAACTTCTCCTGGACATTTCCCCCATGATAAGAAGGTTCACGACGCCTACCGAGTAGCATTCGTTAGCCTCTTTTCGAAAGCAGGATATTATCAACAACTTCTCACCACCCATAGAGTCAACATTGCATCTAAACTCATATTCATTCACGTCGAGACCAAGGATTACTCTTCGGCCCTCGACCTGGCAAAACATTTCGCCCATTGTGGCGTCACGACCAATATTGCCGACTCATTTATTCGATTCACCTGGCAACTATGTCTTGACATGCAGGCCAACACATCCATTGATCCTTCCATACACTCCGAATTCATCAATCTACTCCAACAAGCTTGTTTCCATGCATTCTTCTTCCCTATCACTCCTCCTGCACCCAATTCGGTTAGTCGCATTCCTGATCACTGGGACATAACCATGATCGTCGAATATCATCGTAGAAAGGCACAGATTTGAGTTCTCAAGGAGATCAATTGGGAACTCGTTCCTGAGAACTACAAGGTCCCGCGCTTTCCATTAGCCAGACCTGATTCGGACCTGGCTAGTCTCAACATAAGCTCAATGAGCTTGAGCACTGGGGGAGTGACACCTTCGAGTTTCGATAACAAGTTCACTCTGCCTGTGGCCACCGATGGGAATAATAGAGACGATGGAGGCATGGAACAATGACTCATAAATCTACATTACTTCTCATCTCCGATGGAATACTCCGTTCCTACCTACTTCTCCTGTTCCTTGACTGTACTTATTTTCTTCAAAGATTACTACTTAATCTTTCAGGGGAGGGTGTAACGAGGCATACTTAATTTGGTCAACTGCAGTAGTTCTCATGCTCCCTTTCATATATAAAGCCATACATCCAATACGTTTCGATCTATCTTTTTACCATCTTACCTTCACTCACCTACTGCGTAGCCTTATCCTCAAATACCCTTACCTTTGGTTCAATATAAACCCTGGTCAAGCTTAGTACCTGCGGGATTGAGGCATTCGGTAAGACCGGTTACAGTATTCCCAACATTTTTTTGCATATATCAGATGTTCCTTATCTTACAGACAGGCCTTGTGTAGAGCACGGCACGCACTATCAGTGGTAGCTGTTGTGGGAGAACTCACCTAGCAATAGTTTGACTTAGCACACACACGAAGTAAGTAGTAGGAGCAAAAAGAGAGGTATATTCTATAGTAAGACAAAGTCCTTATATACTAAGTACACAGAGTAAATACCAAGAAATGCTAAGAAATAATAGTGGAGCGCTCACGCGCTTATCCGGCACATACTCGGTCCGACTAAGAATCACGTGTGATTCAACACCTTGTGTATCCGCACATTGGTTAAACGGTTCAACCTGTTTAATATTCTCTTGTTTCATTTTGTTCATCTGCTAAGGTAGTTAGACGGTTTAACGTGTAGAGGGGAACGTTTAATGGATTGAATACCATGTATCCTACTTGAGCAGTCATTATACCATCTAAATGTGTTGTGTACCTCTCAATTTCTAGTACATGCATATGCTGTATATACTGCGTTAAAACTAATAAACAGTAGTGGCATGTTGCGAGATCCATTCGTTGAGTGAACCTAAGCAATTTCCTGGCTTCGCCGCAACGGTAATCGAGACAATAGACTTGTTTCCTGAAACGCTTGGAAGGCTAAAGGTTTACAACAGTTGACCAGCCTTTGACAGGATCGATTATCTGGGTTAAAGGGTAGAACGAAGGAAAGAACAGACAGCGATGATGGTAGTTGAAGCCGAATGTCTCGTTACTGCTAGTGCTTACATCAACAGATTGAGGCCTGCGACTTGCGACGCGGCGTCGTTTCCATTACTTGGACATTGACCACCATCATCATCACGACTCGGTGCGCTCTGCTAGCTTCTCTCTCTCTATGATATATGACTTAACACTCCTTCATCTCAGCGAATTCGATTCTATCAAGAAGTCATCTTCAAGAGCAGCTCACCTTGCCAAGTAATCGGTATGTCGGGTCTCCTACTAGTTTCGTATCACGAATTCAATACATTCGTTTATCACAGATACAAGGATAACGTTGGATAGACTTGTGGAGAAAAGAGAGAAAGACAGGGTGAATTTCAAGTGTTGAAGGTGCGCTATTTAATCCGTTTTTGCTTTTTTGCTGGAAGGTAAATTTTTCTTTACTGTTAGTAAGAGAATATGGATCGACGGAACGATGCTTCGAAGGAACCCCATCAACCTATTCTATGCGAAAGGTGTCAACATATTGTTGCCGATGGCACCAATGTTCGACCGTTTCAGGAAATTGAACCTCGCTTCCTCAGTAGCGGCTACGTACCTTCTGAGGAGGAGTTATCCCAATTGAAAGAAGCGTTAAATGACGGAGAGCAAGAGATAAAGCGATACGAGAAGGATATAAAAACCTTGCGACGAATGCTGGATCAGTTGGAAAGGGCAAAAAGTGATGCGGAAACCGCGAACAGGCAACGTCGTGCTGCTATTTCTGCGCAGCGCAGGGTACCTGTGGAGGTTTGGGTGATGATTTTCTCAACGTTATGCTTGGTCCTCCGCAAATACTCGTTCGACAGTCATAGATCAAATCATGATTCTCCACTCCTACAACTCCCTGCCATTCTCGTTTCCCAAGTTTGCGCCCGCTGGAACGTCATTGCCAAGTCAATCCCAAACATTTGGTCCTCCATTAATGTTGATATCGAGTATCCAAAGTACAACAATCCTCTAAGGATCTATTTGTCGAACTCGAAAGATTACCCCCTCAAATTGCGATTTGAAGGCATAGTAGATCGTACCGTGTCGAGACAGAGTCTTGATATATGGAGAGACCTATCCGAATATCTTTGTAGATGTAGGGAACTCACTATGGCGGCCGTTTTTTCCACGGAAGTTCTACCCCCTGTCCATGGTCTCAAGTTCCCCGTTCTTCAATCGTTTTTCGAGGAGCGGAGGTTGCCTAATAAAGAAACGTGGCCCTGGTTCTGGCAAGCCATCTACAGCGCACCACGACTCGTGATATTTTCTTCTGCACAGCTTGAAACCAGCCCGCTCTTTTCCCAGTTAATATCATGGGAAATGCAGGACCCTGGGCGGCTTCACGACTTGAGTATCTTTTTCGAGGTTCTTCAGAGTTGTGGTCGTCTCAAATCCCTCACGTTAACGGACAATTTAGACTCGAATAATGATTATTCTGGGATTTTCCGAGAGGTCAAGCTGCCCTACCTCCAGGAGCTCTCGATCTCTGTTAGTTGTGACGGAGAGGATTGGTTTTCCGCTATTGCTCAATCCCTCATTCTGCCTTCTCTTATATCATGTCGTATACGATACAGACACCGGCCTCTACCTACTACGTTGCTCACCATGATCCGGCGATCCTCGACGTCCTTGAAACGGTTAGAGCTGGAGATATGGCCATACTGGAAGATGGGCCATCCGAGTCTTATGCTTGACCTTTTACAAGCGGCTCCTGAATTAACTCATTTTGAGCTCATTTTAGAACAAGACTTGTGGTCTCAAGTTGCTGACGACACGGTCACGATTCTCTTTTCCAAAATCAAAGAAGGACCTCATAATTTTCTTCCCAAACTCAGTTCTCTCTCCTTTAACAGTTGGTGTCTCATGCCGGATACGCAACTTGCGGAGCGAGCGTTGGAAGCTGTGTCATCGAGGCGGGAAACGAGTCATCCTTTAATGGAACTCCGAATTACAGGTACGGGAAGGCGACTTGAAGGAGAGCCGGTGGGGGCAGGGCTACTTGAAAAAATACGACTTCTTGTAGAGGGCGGTGTCAGGATTGTTATCAGGGGCCTACGTTACTGAATTCTTCAATGACTGCTACTGGAACGTCATGGGTAAGCGAGACGACGAAATGGACTTTTTTTTTTGAAGATATGTAGTCATTTCAAAGTTGTTCTAAAAAACCAATACATGGATGGCGCCGCCGATGGTCGAGGGTACAGCAATCATTCAAATATTAAAAACTTGGGGAAATGCATGGAAGAGAATAACCGAGTCACCCACTCGCCATCACGGTAGAGTTGCCGACAAGACTCAAATTAAGAGCAACATCTTCAATATAACACAAGACCTCTGTCTAATTCTCAAAAGGTCTCCAACCACTCGAGCAACATGTCGTTCAGCTCGTTTGGAATATGCAACATAACCCAGTGATCCACCTTCACTCGTTTCACCGTCGCATTCTTACAGTACATCTGAACCGGACTCTTGGTCGCACCGATGGCGGTGGTGAAGGTCTCTTCGCTACCGACAAAATCGTCCAACGCGTCGAGGTGAAACACGGGCTGAGAAATTTCGGCTTTCCCTGCTAAGACTAAATGGGAGTGGGAGGAATAACTCAACCATGAACGATTGGTTGAAGATCCAGAGCTTACGTTGGTCATCTTCTGCCGCAAACCCTTTAACGTGCGCCTTGTAGTAGCACATCGGTGCCTCAAGCCCGTTTTTGAGAAGAGGTTCGTATATCAGTCGTTTGTCCTGAATAGGTTTTGATTATTTTATGCTGATCGGAAACTTTCAAAACCGAGGCAGAGTACTTACCTCCTCTGACATCCAACTCGGCGCAGGCAGAGCTTTCTTCCCTTCTAATGCACTTCTTAATGCGCCTAGAGGACAGAAATCTGTCTTCCAAGTCTCAGGTTTGTCTGGCCACAATATAGTAAAGAACGTATCGAACTGAAAAAATGGCAACAGGTCAAAGGCGACAAGGAGTTTCGTCCGTAAACGAATGACCTACGTTGTCCACAGAAACCTTCGGTGCATCCAGAGACGCAAAAAACTCCCAATATCCCAACACTTCATATCCTAATCGCTTTTTCGTCGCTTCAAACGTCGACTGAAGATCGAATGTTGGAACTGGGGAGGGAGGAATGTATCCTGCCGTGATGAATCCTACCGCTTCCGTACGATGGGGTTGAAAGTTTGCAAAACGAGCGGCGACGTATGCGCCCCTGTGTCAAAACCGACGCATAAGCGCTGCCGTTGAAGAGGAAATCATGAAAAAGGTCTCTACCAATCGTGACCGACGACTACGGCTTTATCTACACCTTCAACGTCCAAGATATTTGTTAGATCTCGCGACATGAGACTTTGACGATAGTCGGCTGGATCTGTGGGTTTGGATGTTCCACCATAGCCGAGCATATTCGGGACGATGAGACTGTAACCGCGTTTTCCAAAGAACGAAACCTATTAGCAGTAAGGCAGGATGATTTAAGAATCAATGTCCTTGTAGACTCGGAGAAGACGACCCATTGAAACCGACCTGGTGCCTCCAGTCCGTGTCAGCGTTTGGGAATCCATGCAGGAAGAGAAGAGTTTTGTTCCCGCTTCCTTTCGCTGAGAAATAGCGATAGGTAAAGCCACGGGAAACCTGAATGGTTTTATAGAGCGAAGGATCCATCTTGTCAGTTGAGCGGTCAGTTTGAATCTGGAACGACTTTTTGGTTCTTAAACCCGGCAGTCGGTTATAAATGAAGGAGGCCTGGGATAGTGATGTAGATGCCCTGTGACCCGTCAGAAGGGTCATCGGTCTGTGTAAAAGCCGATCGAATTCCCAGATCCCAGGAGGTCAAGCTTGCATCACTGTGAAGCCGCTCTCCCTGTCAACAATTTCCTCTTTGACGGGGTTTCTTGTGTGAAATTTACAGATTAGGATAAGAAATAGAAATAATGTCCGAGTAGGGTACAAGACTTACGGCTACAGTTTCATAGGTAAGATACATACTGAGATAAATGACATAATTATAAGCGATACAAACCATCGTTTTGAAGGAATGGTTTTACCCTTCACGACTTTTCCTCCTGCAAAGGAGGTGGTGAAGGCATCTTCTCCTTTTCCCTCTTCGGCTGCTCCCCGTCTTTCTTTTCAGCATTCTCATGAGTTTTTGCAATCGTCGGTAGGATCACGGTCTAGGTACGGACTTGTTAGAGTCGTCGACAAACTGAAACAAAAGGTGATACCCACCCTGAAGATCGTTCCAATCTGACCAGCGGCAAAGTCCGATCCAGGGACCGGCATGTAAGGCCAAGTGGTTCCCCATTCGAAGATAAGGAGTGCAGTGCCAAAGTAGGATTTACTGTTTAAAAAAATAAGGAAGGGGTCAAAGCACAGGGAGGCGCTAAAGCTTACATATCGGTCCAGTATTCAGTCCAGGTCGTTCGTTCACGCATGCCGAAGAACTACAGCAAGAGATGTCAAATCACAATTCGGGGGATCCGTATCCTGACCACCCACCCTTTCGACATCCGCATCCTGAACCCAGTCGACCCTCTCAAAATTCCCCCAATTCTTCCCCCACTTCGTCTTGGACATGTTCTCGATCCTCACAGGGAACTCGTACCCAGATTTGGGATGAATAAGCGGGACAGGATTCCAAGAATCCGATGTGGGATAGCTAAATGTCGAGTGTAACGCGTATGCAGCGATCTTGGCATATTTTTCCTCTAGACCGATAGCTACGAAACCCTTTCGAGTATCGCTCATTTGCACGATGCCGTCTCCGTCTGGGTCGAAGAATGTCGGGGTCTAGATAAGAGTGTGATTGGTATGAACTAGGCATGCGGAAGTAAAGAAGTACCTTTCCGGGGATGTCGAGCGCTTTCTTTGTCGCATCTGATAGACCGTGTAAAGCTTGTTTTGAGATACCGTTGATGGAGTCTACGCCTTCGCCTAATTGTTCCAAACCTTCGATGGCTTTGAGACTGTTAGATATTGGAGACAGAACGTTGTCGGTTGTCGAGGCCGCGAGCTAAAACGATTTAGGTCAATTATATGTAAAACAGAAATGTGGATGCACACGTACGTTGACTACTTGTTCAATGGCCGTGCCTCCGATAACACCTACCCCTTTGGCGACGTTACGGTTGAGGTCCATAGTTGTTTTGGAGACTGTTCCTGCGATCTGCACGGAGGCGTTGCCAATCGCACCGAGGCCCTGCATGGTTGAGCCTCCGATACTATTCAGAGCGCCACCTAGTCCACCCCCACCCCCACTAGCATTTCCTTCTGGTGTAGCTTGGTTTGGGGTGCCTTTGAAGTTGGCATCCTGTGCACCTTCACTACGACCGCTTGTCTGTCCTTCGCTAGATGGTGCAGCGTTGCCTTCGGCGTTCGAACCATCACCTCCACCTCCACCTCCACCACCAATACCAACGCCCTTCCCGATTTCCCCAACACCCTTACCAACGCCCTTCCCGATCTCTCCTACACCCTTGCCTACTCCTTGTCCGAGATCCGTCACTCCTTTGCCAGCCGATGAGAGGTAAGATGTCATGATGATATTAATGTGTGTTTAGTGGGTAGTGGTGGTAGTGGTGTAAAACGTTCCCGTGGTGAAGGAGCCTTTATAAGAGCAGGAAAATCGAGTAAAGGGGAAGGTGGATATGGTGGATCTGTGTGGAGAGGACAGGAGAGTGACGTATGTGGCTCACCGTAGTAACATTTCCACATCCCGTATTTGTTACATTCTGGATTGCTCAGTTCTGACGTCGATGTTCGTTCCTGTTCCTATTGGATCTGTAGCTGATGCAGAAATGGTAACTTGCGTGTGGTAACAGACGACGGGCGGCGACTAGTATGGTGAGGATGGTTTTGGGATCGAAAAGACCCGAGGATGGTAAAGCTAAAGATCAACATACAGAATTCAGCAGTCAATTCCATGAAGCCGACGTAGGAATCTCGAACTCGAAGGCCTGTATAAGCCCCTCTGAGAGTATTTTTTAACCGCGTTGTCTTATTTGCCTGGTCCACACCGCAGCAAATTTGCGCCATTCTCGTTCTTTGAGCTCTGAGCTCCACGATTGCGGTTCCAACCATATCAGTTCCAACATCTCAGAGATCGAATGTTCCGCTCAAAAGATCGCCACCAGAGTCCTAGGCAATTTGTGATGGTAGTTACAACACACCCGCGAACTGGTCGTACCGCTCGTCAGTGAATACTTCTCCGCGTATTATGCAGGAGACTTACAGATTACTTTAAGTCTCCGGTAGTGTATTAGGTAGGCCCTAGATGGTAGTCGAGGCTACGAGCAAGATTCCTGTGCTTGAGGACATTCGGATCATGACACTGAAGCTGCATTGAACGTGTCGACCATTCCTGTCAGTCGAAAGCCAAAAATTGGGTGCCATATGATAATAAAATTACCCCAAGAATGCCGCGATGATTGCCACACCATTCGAGCTTCAAGGGCGAGTGGCAGCAATATGGTTGAGATCTGAGGTGGAGAGCGAGGAAGGACTGGAAGCGAAGATGATGATCTAATCTTATCCATATCGAGTCCAAATTCCCACGGTTTGCCAATTTCAGCGTACTCCGCAGATGTCCTTGTTCGAATCTTTATGTCACCAACACATATGTCCTCGCTATCCCCTATAAACTCAGGCAGGGATCCATCGAGACATCTTTCCTTCTCACCACCATGTCCTCCTTAGATCAACCCCCAGTTTCCGCTGCTCCTGAGCTTTCAAATCCCGTCAAGGAGAGCTCAATCAGCCAGAACGTAACCGCAAAGGCTAACCAGGACTCGCAGAGCAAGAATCAGGAGATCGCTGTGCAGGAAGCTGCTGGACAAGAGGCTGGGGTTGAGAAGCAAACGGAGGCGAAGGAAGCCGTCGCTTTAGCAATGGACGGTACTGGCGATGAGGCCACGAGCAACCCACAAGTCAGCGCCATCAACGACGAGGAACAGACATCATCGATCGCCGCTGAATCTCAGAACGAAGAGAGGAAGCAAAAGGTCACAGGTATGCAGCGTCTAAAGACTGGTTTGGCCAAAATCAGCAAAGGCGGGCATCGTGTGGGCGCGGAATCCCATTCCAATTCGGATCATGCGGCTCAGACTTCAGCTGACACCATTACCGAAGTTGTTGCTGCTCCTGACGCCTCAGTTCGGGAAGGCGAAGGTGTTGATACTGCAGGAGGTATTAGAGTCGGTGCTGGTGTTGAAGGAGAGGCCACAACTAACGCTCACGGAGACGAGAGTGCCACCGATGAAGCCGTCGAAGATGACGGTGACACTATTCCTGACGATCCTATCTCACTCGCCGACATCATTCGTAACCTCGTGAAAGCGCTTCCTCAACCAACGGAACCTATTCCTGTTCCCTCCAAGCCCAAGCTACCTCAACTTGATCTCTCGGGCAAACCCATTCCTCCACAGGGTGCAGTTCTCACCGACAACAAGAAACTAGTCGCGAAGCTCAGAAACCCCGATGTTATGAACGGCACAACTTACGATGTTCCGGAAGGAGAAGAGTCTTCCACTGTCTTTGCTATCTTGGACAGTTTTAAAGCTCCATCTTCCGATAATCCTGCCAGCAGGGAAGGGAGCGACGCTACCGATGGTGACGGTGAAACTGATGACGGCGAGAACAGTGATGACAATGAAGGATCTGACGGAGAGGATGAACGACCTCATATCATCGCCGACGACTCCAGCGTTATGGTGTACATTCCTCTCGTTCCAACCAAGAAATCCAAAGTCGAGATGGCCAAATATCAGGTTGTACCCATCAACTCCCAACTCAAACAGACGATCACGGAAAGCACGGGTGCCGATGAAAGCAGGTTCGTCGAGATGTTAACCACGTATAGGGCCTACGGGACATTTGGAAGGGGCACTGTTCCTCCGATGATAACTGGTGATGGCGCGCCGGTAGGCAAACTCAAGGAGGCTATTAGCTGGCCCAAACCTTTGTGGAAGTTATGGCCTTGGAAGAAGAAGGTTTCTGCCGCTACTCCTACTTCTCAACCCCCCGCTTCTACCCCTGATGCCGACAACAAGCCTCCTGAACCTGGTGCAGGAGACGCTGACAAGAAACCCGCTGACAGCGACAAGGCCAAGAAGCCTCGCAAACTCAAGAAACCTAAACCGTCTTTGGAACAACGCGTTTGGATCCCATCCAATACACAGATCAGCGTTCAAGCCCTTTGGTGGGGATACAGGATGTGAGTTTCCCTTATATACGCTGCTCCAAGGATCTTTCGCTTAAAACGTCCGCTCTAGTTTCCTTCCTCCACCAGTTCTGGCCCTCCTGTCTGACAAGACGATTGAAGCCGCGAAGCGCGCTACAATGATCACAAATGCATTGACTTGGTTCTTTGCGCACTTGCCGGTGGGTTTTCCTCCCTCTCTCCATTGCCCACAATCTGACGAAATCCACTCGCTCTCTACAGTTGACGATGTTCCCTGCACCGATGCAGCCTGCCTTACTCTTGCTGCAACAGATCGTACCTTACGTAGGATACGTTGGTACGTTTGTCACGTGGAGTTGGAGTACAATCAAGAGTTATGATGTTGGTGAGCATCCAAGGAGTCTCAGAGTTTTTTTCGCGGACGTGTAAACGGTTTTTGCAGGTTACGGTGTCATCCTATCCGCTACGTGGATCCTTCCCGTTGCTCTTATCCCAGGAACGTGGCAAGCGTACGATTTCCCTGCTAATCCGCCTACCACGAACCCTTCTCAACCCTCGACTGGTACACCAGTCATCACTCAACCTCCAACCTCTGGCACTCCAACCCAACCATCTACCGGTACCCCGCCACCTAAAGGACCTGTAGGAACAGGACCTAAACTTCCCCCTGCTGCTACGGAACCCATTGTCCCACCAGAAGTGACGGTTAGTGACAAATCTGACTGGACGAAAACTCAACGACTCCGAATTGTAAAAGGGAACGAATCCGCAGCCGTAAAAGATCCGAACGCGCTTCCTCCGACGGTATCTAAACGTCTCGTGTTGGTTAAAGGACAAGTCGAACCAGTTCTTAGCCCGAATGATGTTTCTGAGAGACTTGCGGTGGTTAAAGGGCAAGGGGACGTTGACGTTGATGCTTCCACTACCACGGAGCTTCCGCCGACGGTATCGAAAAGGCTTGTGATGGTGAAAGGACAGGTTGTACCTGTGATGAGTACGGAAGATGATGTTGTGGCTGAGCTTCCGCCTACGGTTTCCAAGCGGCTTGCGTTGGTTAAGGGAAAGACTGAGAAGGGGGAGGAGGGTACGGAGGAGAAGGAAGGGGAGGAACCGGCTAAGAAGGCTACTGGTGGGATTTGGAAGTATTTGAAGGGTTGAATTGGAGGGTTCGAAATTTCGCTTTCACATCACCTTTTTTTTTTTTTGTTAATGCTTGCATCCGTACGACGAATTATTATCATATGGTTTTCTTGTAATTTCTTTCTCCCCACTATCACTCAAGACCGTTTTTACCCCCTTTTTTGTAAACTTTCGTTTTTCACCCTTCATTCTTTCATTTTTCGGTTTTTATGATTCACCACGACCTATCACGACCTCGATCGTTTTTCTTCTTTCTTTGTATTGTACATCATGACTTCGCAATGTGTAGATCTCGGTAGTGTAGAATCCACCGTAGTTGTACTTTGTGTATAAACCTGACTTTGGATGATGCGCGCGTCGTTAGACTTTGTGAGGTTGCTTTAAGACCACCATCATCAAACGTATAGCGGCCCTTGTACACAACATCACGAAGACAAACGTTAACAACTCTGTGGTGAGTTATGAATGATCACTGTTGGATCATTGACATCTGCGCTTTTTGAGTTCTTTTTTTCTATCTATATGACAGCAGCTTATTGTCGCAGTCTCTTGAAACGGTCTTTTGGAACCAAAAACGACGGTCACTATGGCAGAATTAAGCAGCATGTTGGAGTCAGGTGGAGAGGAAGATGGATAAGAAGACAAGTTCACCTCGAGACATCTACCATCATGGTCAGTCCCGGACTCTTTGGAACTCGATCTCTCCCAGTGAACAAAACATGGGTACGTTATTTCTTGGCCGGCTCAAGCGGGCTTTTTTTTTAAAAAATCTTTGTTTCTCTACTAATAGACAGACTATGAACGAATTATAGCGAGTGGTGAGACCGACTCGGAGACGGTCAACCGGCAATTAGGGCCTTGAGTCTAGAGTCAGCAACTCGTTAGGGCAAAGACATAACACGCAACAGAGGGGGGAGGGGAGAGCATGAAGCGGATGCGTCTCGGTGGGTTTACTTAGCATGGACTTCTATTGTGTGGATCTTGGCGGAATGGTCATGGTCTCCAGCAGGAAGTGCAGAGGAGAGGTCGCAAGGAAGGCCCGTGCTATTAAGTACGAGCTGAGGTCAAGAGCAAACTCATGGCCAGGAGCGGGTGTTGTCATGGCCAGTTCGTGTGCACAGTGGCCCTTGGGATAAGAGCCTCGGTTACATTCAAACCCCTGTTGGCTCCTTTGCTTGTGCCTCTCAACTGCACACATGGGAGGAAGAGTCGCTGTCAACGTCTACAACATCACCTCACTACGATCTGGCCCGCTGTCGCTTCAGATTTTTTTTATGACATGCTTTCTCTTCTCGCATTTTCACGCTCTTAGGCTGCGTACATGCGGAAGACGTGTCAATTGGCAAAAAAGTATCGTCACTGCCTCACACGTTTTTGCTCGTTTGTTCATGGTGGAGAACGGTGGCTTTCGCAAGTCTGATAACTTGAATCTGGGCCACAACTTCCGTCATTTGTGATCCATCTTCTCTGCTGGGTTTGGATTATCACGGGAAAAACCCTACTATACCGTGTTATGAGATCTCAGCACGTTCCTCTTGTGGTCAATAACTCTTTCCCCTCAAGCCCAATTCGGAGGCATGCCGGATTGTTTCTCTTTGTAGCCTAGAACTCTGCAAGATTCCGACGCTTCAAGTTGAAGACTCTGGATATCATGATTCAATCGACAGCTCGCTCATCGCCGTTTATATCACCCCATAGACAGTCTCTCATTCGAATTCGTCGTTGTTGGTTCCTGGAGCATGGAACTTATCAGAAGTTCTATCAGAGGGGTTTCTTTTCTTGTGAGAACGGACACACTTTCACCCGCGACGGACGTTCCCTGGTCCCAACTGACCGCCCTTACATTCATTTGTCACCACGATGCTGACATACCCCATATCATCTCCTCATGCCTTCACTGAAGATACGTTTCCATTGGATTATACGTGGTATAACACGCTCTACAACCCGTGTCCTTGACAGCGTGACGTCGGATGGCACCCCCCAGAATTGACTCAACTCACGCTTTGCATCACCCACGCCGGACTCTTGGGGGTACAGAGCACTTCAACAGGTGTTGACACTATCCTCATGTCGATCCCTTACCCCTCTTTTCCCTCGTTTCTGAGTTTGACGGACTCGACAACGCCATCATCGTTCCGGTAAAAATCGGACACCGCCGCTTCTATTGACGCGTTTTTCGAGGGAGGTGATATCCTTCGTATCGGCCGAGCCGAAGTGTTTGTGACGAAGAAATTGTTTCGTTCGGGGACTGGAAATCGCTGAGAGAACTGAATTTTTTCGACATCTAGCTTTCGGAGGGGTGGTCTGACAGACCCTTGCAAGATCTTCCTACCAAGATGGGCGGGGTCATGTCGGTAGATACCAGTACTGAAGAGGAGACGCAATTGCCAAGAAAGATAAGCTTTTCTGGTGAGGCCAAGTGTTGCTTGGTGGGATGAAGGTTGAAAAATGGGGTACTCTCATGCATCCTGGGTGTCTTGCGTCGCTCATGATCAAGGGACAAGTCGAATCGGTTTTTAGTATAGAGGACGGACGTTACTGTTGAACGGGGGCATGGAGTAGGAATTTAAACTTGCATGAGGGTTGAGGGCGTTCGGTTAGCTGACCATGGAGGGATACATCCCTTAATCTTGATTTCGTGGGCAACACGTTTCGTTGTACATAATTCCTATCTTTACTCTCGGTTTTGTACTGCCTTGTCATTTCTGTGTCGTTTTCACACACTTCAGCACCCAGAAGTTTCGGTTTTTACGCGGCACGCCACAATCCTTCTCGCCCCCTCCGACCTGCGATGGGGTTTCTTTTTGGAACATGTCCCATCGGATAGCGTGAACAGTTGTAACCGGGCCGGCATACTCAACGCCCTTGAAGGTGAAAGGACTCCGTTCTTCATGCTATCCAGCACCCTCGGCTTGACAATTTAGATAATCGCACATGGAACAATCCTCGACATCCCTACCGTGTTCGAATGCTGCGTCGCTCTAGAGTCCATGGCCAGCGTCTTGCCCATCTGAGTAACGCTAGTCAATCAGCATAATTGTTCTCAGTGAGAAAGCTCCTACGATACAGATTGGCGTAAACCATAAATTAGTCCTCCACACAAACGTCCCCGACAACTACTTCGATACCGCTTTCTCGGAACAGTTTTATTCTCTTCAACACTTCCGGCTCGATAATAAATTCCTCATCATCAGGAATCTCCCTTGTATGACGCACAAGATAGAAATCCCTTATAGAATAAGAGGTCTTTTGCCTTGCAGACACTACCTCAAATACCCTCTCCATCAACTCTGTATTCAACGTGACATATGGGAGCTCGAGCTTGAGATCACCGAGTTTCGGAAGAAAATCACGAACTTGAGGCCTTTCTTTGAATTTCGAAAGAAGAGTCGAGACCCATTCATTGACCCGTGAGCGGTAGTGACTCTTATCTCGGCGTCCGGGAATACCACCCAAAATTAGCTCGAAATCCGTCAATTCAGAAGCCTCTTGTAGCAGATTGAATAGGAACTCAAGGGTCTGCGTGGTAATTAGACCATAGTAGCGAATCGTGAAGTTTGTGAGCGTAGTCGAAGATCGCTGAACCATTGTGAGCAAACTGGAAGGCAGAGAAAATCTTGTGCATTCAACAAAACATTTTTCGAGAGAAGGCATGGCAAGAAATTGGAGTATGGAGGCCAGCCAGTTGTGTTGGTCGTCATGAGCGGAGACCGATAGTCGTCGAAGGGAGGGTAACTCGATGATTCCTTGAGCAGCGACAGGATCGCCAAGAATCTCGTGACTCATGATCTCTGACAATGTAAGGGAAGAGAGATTTTTACAGGTGGGCAGGATTTCGAGGAGGTTTGCCACTTCATAAGACCTGTTCATCCGAGCCTCCCATGTTATTAACTGAGGATATGGTATTGGGCCGTCATGGGGATCGAGAATTTCTGCAGATGACACCGTAGTGAGCTGCGGTGCCTCCTCGATGGCTTTCCAGAACCATGGCCAGATGTCTTTGTCGGGAGGATAACGCGATTCTTGGTAATACGATTCGAGATGGGGAAAGGCAAGGTGATCAATGGGGGGTAAGTAATCACCGGACCAGTTAAGCACCATCGTGAGCATTCGGCTTTTGTAGACGTGGCTGGATATCATTCTCCACGGCTCAGAGACCCGCGATAACACGGAAGAGGGTTCCTCGCCTCGGATTCGCAGTTTGAGAAGATGCTCGTTCGAATTCGACAAATAGACCTTCAGAGGAATGTCAACGTTATAAGGTGGCTCAGAAAGGTCGACACTGATAGAAGACCATATACTAGGCATCTTTTCTGCAATGACCCTCCAATGGGTGCAGACTTGCGAAATAAGGATGGCAGGGAGTCGAAGGAGAGGAGAAGCAGGGGAAGAATAATCAGTGTCGAACGAGTATTCGCAAAGCGAAAGACATAACGTGGAGAAGATTATCTCCCAAACCTCCACGGGTACCCTCCGGTGCGTAGAGAGAGCGGCACGATATTGGTTGGTCGTCACTTCCACAACCCGCTTTTCCTTTTCCATCTGATCTAGCGTCTGCCGCAAAGCTACTATATTGGCTTCATACCACTCAATCTCTCGTTCTGCCTCCTGCAAGATATTCCTCAAATGAGGTCTTTCGCTCGCGGAAGGGAAATAGTCACTACGGAGAAATCGAGGCTCGACGGATGGTAATGGTCGATAATCGTGAACCTCGACTACACGTTGGCAATTCTCGCATAGTACGTGCGTCGAGCCGTTGTTAAACCGCTGTCCTGGCATCGAATTTTCCTGAACGAAAGGTTCAGCGTTCCGTACACGCGAAGACCGTTCATGGCTACATACGAAACCGTTTCTTGAACGGATAATTTTTCGGGTTCGGTCTTGGTAAGGCGTAAAGTGGCCAAGGCGAGATGAAGGTGAGGACCTTCAAGAAAAGAGGAGCTTGATGCACTACGTAGCAGGTTGTGCTGTGGTGGTGGTAGGAAACAACGAGCGACTGCTGCGCATCACCGTGACTTCTAGCGTTCATCTTGTCATCACTTCATTAGGTAATAAAGTCCCACATTTCTCCTAAGCCATCACCAAATGGTCGTTCAGGCCTGCAGGCTCGGATTCAGAAGGCATGATTGCTCTGGGTTTGGCACTCTAAGATCCACAGTGTGGTATGTTACTCCCTGACTATTGAGATGTACCTCTCTCTAATTTTGACGCACTATTCGGTTCAAGCGGGCTTATTATAAACGGCCCACAGTGGAAAAATGACGAGCACTCGAGATAGTCAATTCAAAGGAGGTTGAGTCAGGAATTCACGACAACCATTGAATATGGGTGTGTATTCTATGTTCTCAAGGGCCCTTGGTTTTGGAATTTACACAACAATGTCCTCCGATCAATAACAGGGACATGTGTAGAAGGGCACCCAATCAAGTACGGGAGCCATCGCGTACCCTCAAGATCAACGAATGAGAGATAGAGTCGATTAAGCATTACTAATACTGCAGAACTTTGCGTGTGGAGTCGATTGGATTAGGTGGAAAGGGGTGGGGTGGTGGAGGGGCGGATTTTATTTCTACTGGCAGCTTGAAGGATACGGATTTGTCTCTCTCCCGAAATCGACCAGGTGGTCACTAATTTTTTCACCTCCCCTACCTTTCTATCCATTACTCGCTCGATACTCAATGCCTCTTACTCTCAGCCAACTCTTGATTGAACAATCAATCCGCACCGTCATCTCAAAGAATCGACCCAAAATATAGACGTTCAATAGATTCTGGGTGGCAACCACTCTCATGTTACTCGAGAACTCGTTACGGGTTTGAGACTTGTATTGACTGGTTATCAGCCCTTGTTCCGGTATCGAGGATGTTGATGGAGAGGGAGGGGTATTATGGTTGGGATTCATTACCGTCTGTTTTCAAAAATCTTCGAAAGTTATGGGAGTCTAACTATCGTGTTCCCTAGTCAAACTCCACTATGGCGTTCTACAGCCAAATCATTCAAATCACCAAATAAATGGATAAGAAGAATATGCCTTGCAGTCCGGAGGACGTACAGAGAAATGGAAATATCCAATCAAAGATATGTATACCAGCTGTTCCGATGTACAGTACGGTGCGTCTTTAAGTCTAGAGTATACTCCGAATCCAATCACCTCGCTGTCGTGGATCTGATCCTAAAATTGTTTCAATTCGGGGGCGGGAAGCGGTTTAGGAGGCGGCGCTCTTTGAAGATGGGCGGCCATCGTAAGTATGTAGCTTGGGGTAGCACCATCGCCCTGCAGATGTGATTGCTTCAATATAACCAATGTAATGGTGGAAGGGGTAAAGCAAAACTCACAATAAGGCTCAGTGGGAATCCAAGATCCAATGCCGGAGCCTGACCCTCCAAAAATTTGATTTGTTCGTTGCTCAAATTGATGTCGAGAGCTTCCAAGTTTTGGTCAAGATGTTCAATTCTACGTCCACCGATAATTGGGAAGACGTGAGTAGTCTTTTGCATCACATAGGCGATCGCGACTAAAGAAATGTTTAGTACCCGCCCCGCGAACTGATCGTAAAGACAGGAATTGACCCACCTGCAGATATGCTCTTCACACCAACCTCCTTTGCCACCTTCTCCAAAGCATGAGACATCTTTGCCTGCTCGGATGTTCTTTCCCACTCCATCATGAGCTTCCGACCTTCCTCGCCAGTCTCTTTCCTTCGTTGCTCTTCAGCATCAGTTCGGAGCTTTCCGTGAGCAAGTACACCCCATGGTGCTAGAGCCATACCTAGAGGATCGCACCGTCAGGACTGTAAGAAGCCGATGAGCCAGAGAATTACTACCTACCAAAATGGCGTGTCATTGGGATAATATCCCTCTCAAATGATCTCTGCATTATACTCCATTCCCCCTGGTACACAACAAACGGCGTCTTTCCATGTTCCTTCGCATACTGGTTACATAGGGCAACAATCCAAGCGGGCGTATCTGATATACCCTGTAACGCGATTGAGAAATCCCTGGAAGGTGTGAAGAACCGGGCCAAGTAAACACGTACGAGATAAAGCACTTTTCCTTGTACTACAAGGGTATGCAATCCGTCCATAAGCTCCTCAATTGAGGTATCGTAGTCCCACCAATGAACGTAGAAGAGATCGATGTAGTCCGTACGGAGCTTTTTGAGACTGTCGTTGACGCTCAGATACATGCTTTTCAAGTTGTTTCCGACATAGTTTACATGCTGGACGACGGTTGGGTCCCCTTTTTTATAACATCCTGAATACTAAGAGGAAAGGGGAGAGAGAATTGAACCGTGAAGCTTTCAATGAGAGGGAAGGAAGAAAACGAACCTTTGTGGCGATGAAAAGCTGATCCCGAATACCTCGTTTCTCCGCCCACTCCCCAATGAACATTTCCGACGCTTCGTCCTGGCTATATAATCAAGGGAGAGTTTATCAGTACTGGGTCGTTTCACTTTCGCAACATAGAAAAAGCTTACTATCCATTAGCGGTGTCGATGAAGTTACCGCCTCGATCAAAGTATGCGTCCAAAAGTTTGAAACTCGATTCTTTATCCATTGAACCCATAACATCATTCCACTTGTCCCCAATGCTCATAGCACCGAGGCATAAAGGGGAGACACGAACACCAGCTCGCGATGAGAGAACGCGATAGACGCCGAGTTTGGTCGGTGGGGGAGCTGCAGGAGCGAATGTTGGTGACGTTTTCAAGGTGCTTGGAGAATTGTTCGACATTGTTGCTTGATAAGAAGTGAGTTAGTGGTGTCAAATGAGTTGAGATGAGATGGTGTAGAAAAAGAGAAACCATTTTTCCAGCTTTTTGTAGACATAAACAGACGGAAGGTTTCCGTCTGACCTTGGTAAAATTATAAGACGAACGGTTGATACCCGCTGTAAACCTATATCTTCTTGCCAGGCCACTCAAACCCCACTCATTAAGTTCACTCAATGAGAAAGCGAATTCATGATGAGCGCTGAGGCTGCCGTCTCGGGGCCATCGGTGGAAAAAGCCGATATGAATTTAATTGAACTTGATGAGAGGATCATTTTCGCATACATTCAGCCACGGAGCTCAAACGTATCCCAACCCAACTGTTCATATGTCCAACTAAAGATACACCCTTTTTTGGTCGTTCAGAAGGTACGGTTTGAACGGTGTTTTCCAGGTTCCGTGTGAATCTTGTGGACGGAATTCATGTCGTCCGTCAGACAACGTGAGGCAAGAGGACGTTTATTGCTATACGCAAGACACCCGGCACCGGCTATCAACCGAAAATGTCCTGATTCGTGTGATATCCGTCTTCATCTTGTTTTTCATTATTGGGACATCGGGATTTCAGCGAAATTCTTCTGTACACACCTGCTGATGAGTACTTGAGAGCGACTAATAAAATGCTTCACAGAATCTCTTGGGAATACACCGGGCAGGAAGGGACTGAGTTCGACTTTGTTGGTCACAGGGAGAACTGTGGAACGAGAAAGGATAGTTTGGACAGTCTTGATGGACTCGGAGTCGCAGAATTCGATAGACTTCACCTTCCCTAAGAATAATCAGGTGGATGGGCTGAGTCATCTGTATATTGGTTCCCGTACCTGTATCAAGAAGTTTCTCCATCTCTTTCATGTTTCAATGATATAGTAAAAGGTCAAGCATAAGACTCGGATGGTTCGCTCCCCAGCATGGCCGTATAAGCCCCAACCGTTTCAGTGACGTCGAGGATCCCCGGACGATGGTGAGCGACGTGGCAGGTAGAGGCAATTCTGTGGATTGTATATGACATGATATAAAAGAAGGCAAGATGAGGGATTGAGCAATAGCGGAAAACCAATCCGCTCTGTCGCGACTAACGGAGATCGAGAGCTGCCGGAGGTAGGGCAGCTTGACCTGTCGGGAAATCCAAGAAGATTCAGTAAATAAGTTTGGAATGCCCGTTAACGTGAGGGATTTGAGATGACTACAACTCTGAAGAACCTCGAAAAAGATACTCGAGTCGTGAAGCCGTCCGGGGTCCCGCATTTCCCATGATATTAGCTAGGCAAAGAGCGGGTCGCTTTCGTGTGTAGAAGAAAGTCTAACGAGTCGCGGTGCGCTGTAGGTGGCTTGCCAGAACCAGGGCCACATTTCTTCATTAGGCAACCTCCACACCTCGGAAAACGATTGAAGAACGGGGAACTTGAGATCGTGGATGGGGGGTAGAACTCTCGCGTAATCATGAGAGCGAAAATAGATCGCCATAGTGAGTTCCCTGCTTCTGCAAAGATATTCGGATAGGTCTCTTCATATATCGAGACTCTGTCTCGACATGGTACGACCTACTGAGCCTTCAAATCGCAATTTGAGGGGGCAATCTTTCGAGTTCGACAAATAAATCTTTAAAGATTTGACGAAGTTGTACGTTCGACACCCGATATGAACATTAATTGAGGACCAAATGCTTGGGATTGACTTGGCAACTACGTTCCAGCGGGCGCAAACTTGGGAAATGAGAATGGCAGGAACTTTTAGGAGCGGAGAGCGACAAGTGATAGAACAGACGTCGAACAAGTATTCGTGGAGAACCAAGCATAACGTTGAGAAAATCATCCCCCAAACCTCCATGGGTACCCTCCGCTGCGCAGAAATAGCAGCGCGACGTTGCCTGTTCGCAGCTTCCACGTCACTTTTTGCCCTTTCCAACTGATCCAGTATTCGTCGCAAGGGTTTAATATCCTCCTCGTATCGCTTCATTTCTTGCTCTCCGTCATTTAATACTTCTTTCAACTGGGATAACTCCTGCTTGGAAGGTATGTAGCCGCTACTGAGAAAGCGGGGTTCAATTCCTTGAAACGGTCGAACATGATTGGTGACATCGGCTATAGTACGTTGACACCCTTCGCATAGAGCTGGTCGACGGGGGTTATTCGAAACATCGTTTTGTCGATCCATATTCTCTTACTAACAGTAAACAAAAAGTCACCTCCCAGCAAAAAAGCAGATTGATTGCGCTTTGACACAACTTAAAAAGCTTTGAACTCGCGCTTTGACAAAGAACAATACAGTAACCCTAGCTGTTGCGAAGGGAAGGAATCCCTAGGCCACCGTCTGTTTGTTTTTTCAAATCACCTTATCCGTTTCTCTCTGATTATCAGTTACCTCCGTGGTTATACTCTTATCCATCACGAATATTTGTTCTACCGTTCTCTCTCTCTATTTTTTGTTCCTACCGATGGATATATACAGTACCGTCACTTAACTTTTTACACTTATACTGTTCACCGTACATCAAGCACCTCAGTCGTTTCCACCCTTACTGTGTGGCGCTGAGGTGTGCTTCTTCCAAACTTCTTTCTTCTAACTTTGATACTGATTGTTATATGCTACAGTTCTTACTATCGTACTTATTCAAACAGGTACTGT
>MU127804.1:408352-420199 GCA_014904975.1 Marasmius fiardii PR-910 | reverse complement strand
CATATAGCGTCTTTTTGCGTTAGTTTGTTCATATAACTAGCACGAAACAACGTCATTCAATGCTTTGATGGAGAAAATTTTGTATCATGGAAGGATACTATGCTACTGACTGGGAGAATCAAGGGCCTCGACCTATATTGGGAAGGGGTAGTTACAGTACCATCTCCACCACCGCTGGATACACCACATACACTGCAGCCTTACTCTACCCCTACAGCTGTCAACGACCCTTTCCCAAACCTGCTCAAATACCGCCTCCGCGAATGCGTAGCCTATCTGACCATTTGGAACAATATCAAAAACCCTATCAGACTAGGGATTCCATCTGGGAAAACCTCCAAGGAACTATGGTCGTACCTGGAGAAGGAATACTTGTTGGTCAGCCAGTTAGCCAGACAACGTAAGGAGGATGCTCTACGTGCCTGTCAGTATGTAGATGGGACAGATGGAAAGATAACTGGAGAAGGGGGCTACCTAGAAAAGATTCGCACCCTTCGAAAGGCGGCTGTCGACTACAGAGCTGAGATCTCTGATTCCCAATTCATCACCATATTCCTTGACTCCTTCCTGAGAACGCCTGAGTGGAGTGTCATCACTGGTTCACTTATGACCGTAAACCTCATTGCAGCAAGACTCCAGGACATCTACCTACATCGGTCGGGGGACGGCGCGTCCCAGACACCCTCTGTACAGAGAACCACAGCGCTCGAAGTGACGGCGATGGAACAACGCATCGCTCAGCTAGAGCAGGCTTTATCAGCATCTCATAATGACAGACGAGGAAGCGGAAAGCGTATGGACTTGGTATGTACCAACCCCAACTGTCCACCCAAGAACCGTGTTGGGCACACCACAGACACCTGTTTTGCTATGGGGAGAGGAAAGCAGGGTCAGTATCCATCATGGTGGAAGGGGAAGAAACCAGCACCATTATCTACCGCCAATGCAGCCACAACCAAAGCCGCTTCTCGTGTATACGCCCTTAGTGCCACGTTTACCGGAATCCCATCTTCCCTTCCCGATGATCCGCAGGTATTCGCCGTGGAAGCAGTGCAAGTCAAAGCTACAGGCATCAACACATCCGATGATATCAAGGCCGATAGCGGAGCATCTCGACATTTTTTCCATCGTTGAGATGTTTTCCAAAACTACTGCCCGTTGAAAGCGATTGGGCAATCCTCGAAACAAGGGATCACCTTCGATATTATCGGGATGGGGGACGTTGAGATTGCGAGGGTACACAACCACGTCCAGCGAATTTTCCAGTTGAGGAACGCACTCCACGCCCCCAACATAGCCTCGAACTTGATGTCACTAAGCACTTTGGATCGCATGGGATGGTGCATGGAAATGGGAGGCGGCAAGGTAGTTTTCAAGACTGGAGAAGGGGAGGAGGTATTAGATAGCGTCCCCAAGGAGGACGGACTATACCACATCATGGCAGATTTCCTTACATCACACACACCAACGTCATTAGCGGCGAAGGTTATTCCCCTCGACATCAAGCTGTGGCACAGGAGATGCAGACATATGGGAGAAACGCGACTGGTAGAGGCATCGAAATTAGTAGATGGGATGGCAATCCAAGATGGTACCCACCTAAAACCTCACTGCGAGGACTGCGTACGTGCGAACCATAAACGACTCCCATTCTACTCAACCGTAGTGCACTCCAACATTCCCCTAGAACTGCTTGCAATCGACGTATGGGGACCAGCCCATATCCCAACAGTGGGAGGAAACCTCTACGCTTTGCATATTGTTGATGCCAGCACATCCATGAGGTTCTGCTTTCCTATAGCCAATCACACGGCCGAAACCACATTGGAAGTAATGGAATCATTTAAGACAGAAGGGGAACGTCAAACAGGCCAGCAGTTGAAGAAAGTCCGCACAGATAACGCACCAGAATTCAGGTCTGTGTTATGGGCAGACTGGTTTTGGCAACATGGTATAACCCATGAGTTCACCACTGCGTACTTGTCTGCCTCCAACGGCATAGCCGAACGGTCGATTGGAATGATGACTGGATCGACTCGCGCCATGCTCCTCGATTCTGGGCTTGAAGCTAAGTGGTGGGGAGAGGCAATGAAAGCCACGACTCATGTATCAAATTTTCTACCCTCATCCCATCATCCCGGGAAGATCCCACAGGAACGTTGGACTGGCAGACGAGCGGATGCATCCCATATTAGAGTTTGGGGATGTGTCTGCTATGTGCATGTGCCAGAGGAACGTCGAGGAAAACTCGACTTGAGGGGGATAAAATGCCGGTTAGTCAGTTATGAGGGAGGGGGAGTTTATCGCTGCAAAAAGTGGGAAAGTGATGAGGTTATCAGATCGAGAGACGTGGTCTTTGAGGAGGGAGATGGGCACTGGATCGCCACCACTGAGGGGGAGAATGATGAGGATGACTTTTCTTTCCTCAATCCAGTGATGGTGACCTTGGACACAGCCATGAGCCAAAGCGGCCAAAGCAGTCCAAGCTTGGACCGTTCCGATTCCTCGGCATCCACACAACAGCCAAATATGGCAGTCCCCCAATCCAAACCATTGTCGCCCACAACGCCCAGTACTACTGAACCTCCACCTGCACCCCATTGAGCCCGTCGAACCACTACTGAAATTTACGGCTCAGAACCTAGTCGACGTTCAACCCGCACTCGAAATTTGACGCAGGCTTTCATTGACTCCAAACAATACGAAGCTGAAGAGGAGGCACAGGAAAGAGGAGATGATTGGGCAGGAGATGGGAATGTCCCACTCCTTCCAGAATTCGACGAAGGGGACCATCATATGACCAACACCCTACACGCTGCTGAAACCGCCACCAAACCCGATAATCACTGGATTCCCCAGTCTTATGAGGAAGCCTGTACGAGACTAGACCTATGGGGACCACCGATGGACAAAGAGATTAATAAACTCGATACCCGTAAAGCCTTCACTCCCATTCCAACTCTAAAAGACCACAAGCTCATTGGAACTAAGTGGGTATACGCGACACAAAAAGACGGTGAAGGAAGGGTAATGGAAAGACAGGCAAGACTGGTGGTTCAGGGGTTCACACAGGTTAAGGGAGTCCATTATTGGGATTCCTGGGCCATGGTGACACGATACGAGTCTATTCGATTCGTAATTGCGATTGCAGCGTACCACAGCCTTCGATTGTGGTCTGGAGACTTCACGGGGGCATACCTTAATGCTCGACCCCAAGGCCTCAACTTCCTGTGCCTCCCAAAAGGGTATGAAAGTCGCTATCAACTCCGAGAAGGCACGGAGACTGCATTACTGATGAACATCAACATCTACAGTACCATTGATGCGGGAAATAACTGGTACCAATTGCTCGATGAGACGTAAAAACTTGGCCACCAGTCCATATCGGCAGATCCCTGTATTCGACTCCATCGTGGCAAGGAGTCAGATTTCACGATCTCTGCCACATATATGGACGACATTTTAGGTGCTTTGTCTACACTAGCCAATGAACAGGGGGTAGTCAAAGGAATACAGGGCGAGTACGAATTTCGTTTCTATGGTCAGCCTGATGTTACACTAGGCATCACTCTTCGATCCTCCCCAAGCGGAGATATATCCATCCACCAAAGACCCCTCATTCAGAAAACTCTGAACCGCTTTGGGATGATCGACTGCACACCGAAATTCACTCCTATGTCCGACAGCGTCGAATTCATTGACTCTCAACTGAAACCTATATCCCCAAATGATCACCACTTCATGCTGGACAAGGACTATATGGGGCTGCTAGGATGCTTGAACCACATTGCTCAGGGAACCCGACCTGACATAGCTTATGCCATCACCTTACTACAACGATATGCCCAGGATCCTCGCCCCATTCACTGGACTTCGGCCATCAACGTCCTGGCTTACCTCAAAGCGACCGCTGACTATACTATTACGTATCGCAGACGTCAGGAAGGTGACTGTGAACGACTCATGATCGAGGGATATTGTGATGCGTCGCATTCTGATGTGAAGGAAGAGGAAGGTTGGGCAACGAGAAAGTCCACGATGGGGTATGTATTTGTAGGCGCCGGTGGCGCTATCTCATGGTCTTCAGCCAAACAACGAGTAGTCGCATTGTCGACCACAGAGGCTGAGTATCTGTCAATGGTACATGCTGGAAAGCAAGCGATTTGGATGGCAAAGTTCATGAAGGAGGTAGGATTGGGAGATCAAGACGCTGGACACATTTTCGTGGACAATACAAGTTCGATCGCACTTACCGAAGCCACCACAAAACATGGGCATACCAAACACTTTGACACCAATTGGGCATGGATCAGAGATGTGGTTCGTGAGGGGGAGATTACTTTTGAATACATATCGTCGCAGGAAAAAGTGGCGGACCTCTTCACAAAGCCCCTCACCAGGGGTATGGTTCAAAAATTCACTGCAAGAATGGGAATGACGATGGCATAGGGCTTCAGGGGGAGTGTTGCGAAGGGAAGGAATCCCTAGGCCACCGTCTGTTTGTTTTTTCAAATCACCTTATCCGTTTCTCTCTGATTATCAGTTACCTCCATGGTTATACTCTTATCCATCACGAATATTCGTTCTACCGTTCTCTCTCTCTATTTTTCGTTCCTACCGACGGATATATACAGTACCGTCGCTTAACTTTTTACACTTATACCGTTCACCGTACATCAAGCACCTCAGTCGTTTCCACCCTTACTGTGTGGTGCTGAGGTGTGCTTCTTCCGAACTTCTTTCTTCTAACTTTGATACTGATTGTTATATGCTACAGTTCTTACTATCGTACTTATTCAAACAGGTACTGTAGCCGACCTAATACAGTCGTTTCCACCCTTACTGTGTGGCGCTGAGTTCTTACTATCGTACTTATTCAAACACTAGCGCTTGTAATCTCGACATCAAACTATAATCAATTTGCGGCGCACTGACATCGAACAGAACATTGTTTTCTTACAAGGCAAGCCCTTCTACACCGGACAGTGAGTCGGTGCTCTTCTATTCGCCACGTTTCCGGGGGACTTGACAACTGTCATTGTTTCATTCAAAAGTGAACGGATATTTTTTTCTAGCGAACGCGATCGGTTGCTCGGAAACGTCAAGTTTTGCTCTGCATCGTGCTGTTCCCTCGTAGCTCTACGTCAGTTCAAGGAACCTTGTACTTGAGAACGACACAGATTCTAGCTGTATTGAACATCTAGGGTAGTACGAGGGGGTTGTAGACAATTCAAGTCGACTCGGGACACACCTGGCGATTTGAGAGCACGAACCGCCGGAGGCATCTTTACAGCTTCGGTGTATACCAAAAAACGTAGGTCGGAGAATAGTACAGTCAAGGAGGGCGATGAACTGCTGTTATTGGAGCCATAAAGGTTACCTTCAAAATGATTGTGTTTTCGAGTCCGAAGGATTACCGGCATGAGGTCCGTTCTTCGGTGGGCGGATCGTCCCCGAGATGAGGAATAATTGAAGAACTCACTGGCTCGTACTTGGTCACATCAAGAGGATTGAAACAATCAGCTGGCACTGGATCAGTGAAAACAAAAAGATATGAGGCCCTGATACACTCCACATATTTTTTCCGGATCCTTTGACAACGCTATGTACACGTCTACAGGGAGAAGATCGTAGGGCTCACCAGGGGCGGCGCCAGAACTCGTCGTAACCACTATAACGTCCCTGCCTTCGTATACGTCTACCTCACATGCGTCGAAATATCATATCTCAGTCTGTTATGGGCTTCTCACGATCATGAAGGAGCGGTGTCAAAGTAATCAACGTGGGAAACTCAAAATATCCGAGTCCAATCTGATTCTCAGCCAGTCGTTCGTTACCTTTCCTAAATTCATCCCTAACAAACCAATATTACAAATCTCTTCCTAAAGTATAAACTAAAACTGATCCAACAGACGGTATCCCCCTTACGGCCCCCCACTTCCACATCCTCCTCAAGGAAATCTCGTCTGCGGGCATATGTGCTAACACAACTTTGTCAATAAAAGAAAATGAAATAATAAAAAAAGTGCAGACAACAAAAACTCACATTTAGTCTCTCAGCATGCGAGTACTTATGCGTCTGCGTGCGACAATTCCAACCATACCTTTAGAAAAACCAGTCAACACCCCGACAACACTTACTTTAAGCCAAAAAAAAAGCTCACCAACAATCCTCTGCAGGGACATCATCTCCAGCTTGTGTCCTCTTATCAAGTAACCACAAATGAAGTTTCTCGTCAAGCACCTTCGTGACGCAGTCAGAACAGAGCCAGTCTTCAGGTTTCCAGTCTTCGAATTCTGGTTGCTTGTAGTCAGCGCCTAAGATATCTTGGACTATGTATTCGTACAAAGTCTCGTTGTGAGGCATGGTTGCGGATCAAAGAGTAGGGCCGCTCGACTTGGCTTACGCAAAGGTGACCCTTCAATCCCATCGGAAGCTTCATAGGTCCGAGGTCTTGATAATTAGCGGACAAGACATCGAAAGCTGATCATAAACGTCAACATACGCAACCAAAACACTGATAGAGAATCTCAACTCACTTGACGGCCCCCCACAAATCGAATCCTTTCACTACATTACAGCGAGCACCTGAAACAGGGCGGGTTGAGACCAGGATGAAGAAACAGGTGATCCAACTCGACTCACATGCATCCGCCTCGCCTTCTATGCTATCCAAGATCGATTTTCAATGTGAAGAGTCTTCAGGTGGGGATGGTTCCACGAAGTCTCAAAGCTTCACGGGCAAGCAACCACCAGATGAGACCAATTGAGTGTTTTGTCTTGTTGTTGGTGGGGATGGCAACATCGACGAACTTGAGGGGTGCATCAGTGTCGCAAAGGGTGATAACAGGGATGTTGACGTAGGCGGCTTCCCGGATAGCTTGGTGGTCAACACGAGGGTCGGTAACAATGATTAATCGGGGCTCTTTGAACGAGCGGGCGATGTAGTTGGTAAATGAACCGGGAGTGAAACGTCCAGCGATAGCCTGAGCGCCGGTGTTGGCAGCGAATTTAAGGACAGCACGGTGTCCGTAAGGGCGGGCAGAAATGACACAGACGTCGTTCGGGTTCTCCACGGCAGCAATGATACGAGCAGCAAAAACTAGCTTCTCCCAGGTCTTTCCAACGTTCAAGATGTGAATTCTTGTACGATTTCCCATGAGATTTGCCTCCCTGACCATACACAAAGCGAATACACGACATCGGGCCTTCGTTTCCAAACATAGGGTTCCATCTGCTTATCGCAGTCTTTGATACCAATGTGGCATTGAGCGGCGAGAAGAAGCTGCATGTCATCTTCAGCCGCGCTCAAGGCAGATGGTAGTTTTGAAGCCATATTTGCGACCTGCAAGAACCATGCGTCAGCTACATCCGAATCCAATACCATCCATCCAAAACGGCCATTTTCCATTATTCCTTCAAGAAAACGACGTCAAAGAGTCATAAGTTCTTACCATGAAGCGTTGGGAAGCTTGAAGTCCGAGTTACGACGACGTCGACGGTCGATTTTTCCAGTCGGTGTTGTTTCGATAATCTTGCGTGAGAAATTCAGCTTCGGTGTTTGTTTGTTGCTGTTTGATTTCAAAGACTGAGTGCCTTGAGGTCCATGGACTACGTCCTGAATTTTTTATGAAATCTCAAATAATTTCTTTCAAAGCACTTTCAGTACGAATACTGTTAGACTTGTGAGTAACATCACTACGGCTCCAATCATGAGTATAGCCTATCATTTCAAGGGTTCTGCCTTCTCCGTGCTCTCTTCTTTTTCCAAGCAGTCACTTCCACAACACCTCAACATATCAAACATCAACTTTTGAACTCACATCTGCTTCCCAACTATCGCTGGTATCGTGGGGAGGAACTCTGCGGAGCTCCCATCGATCTAATGGTGCGTGCTTTAGTCCAAGACTCGGATACATCCATGCAACGGAGAGGAATTCGACCGGAAAGAATGTACCCTCGGACTCGTCCTTAAACGACCACCTTTGCCTTTGACGCTCATCGCTAGTCGCATTTCCTGAGTTCCACGTATTACGATAACTCGAATGCCATTTGCCTTCGACTACGCAGCCTAGTCACAATAAAAACGAGGCCACTCTTAGCAATCTAAGAAGTCGGTCGCGAAGGGCTCAAACTGGATGGGTATGTGATGCATCCCGAAATCATCCGTCTTCAGTACCACTGATAAGATTTCTAGTGTGGGGGAGGGGAAGGTTGGCCAGCGCGGTTTCCATCAAACACAAGGTATCTGCGAACAGCCCCTTGTTATCCTCTGACACTCCACAGAATTCGAGATGTACTATTTCCAGATTTCAGAACGTACGGAAAATGCAAGAAGGTGGGACAGCGCCTGGCTGTAACTTCACTATGTATCCAATGTAAGTCCGAGCTCCCGAACATGCCTAAGCTTCTCCAAATATGTGGGGACATCCCTGCAGTTGAATATCGCAAGAGAGGGACTACATAAGTGAAGCTTGGACAAAGCCGACAGAAGGAGATGTGATCTTTTTTCAAAACTTTAAAGCAAAAAATCCCAGAGCTGGTTTATGAACAATAAGACGGTCGTGAAAGAGCCAAGAAGGTGGAGGTGACGGAGCTCAGGGAAGGTACATTTCGAATGTCACCAACACTTGTCCGTTGTTGCCGTTGCTATGCTCACTTATTACCGAAGTCTTAAATTTAACCGTCAGGCCTTCAGGTCCCGCTGTCGAAGCAGAATCGTTCAGATTCCGGTATTGCTAGACACTTCTGACTTGCGATATGTCAATGGACCGTTGATAGGCCGATTCTTGAAAGTCGTGACAACGACGGGAAAACAAGTGAAGGTGTCCCATAGAGACATCAAAGAACAAAAGAGGGCTCACAATACGTGAACGTCTGTGGGAATACAAGGACTACATACGATACCCTGAATCTTCCCAATTCCTGGTGTGGCTTATTTATATCAAAAGAGGGTACTCAATCAAATGAACGACAGATTACAGAGCAAGCTCGTAAATATTGTAGAGATAATAAGAATAACCCACACCACCATCGCAATCCTGTGTTATAATACAGTCAATTCTCACTTTGTAGGAGTAGGAATGGCAGGAACTCGAGCAGCCACGTTGTACATTTGACGTGACCAGTGAGCCGATGCAGCTTTGAATCGACCAAACTTGCTCTCATAGTAATTGTGTGTTTGAGAACGGAGTTTCAGCTCGCTCAAACCTTCAACTATTTCAGCAAATCGTGAGACGACTTCTTCAATCTTTGGCCGCTTAGTTGGGTCGTCCTGAGTCATGTCCACAATGAGGGGTTGTATGAATGCAAACGAAGGATTTAACGGCTGATGTTCGCGGTTCGGGTTCCTCGGGTCGAATGGTTCGACTGGAGCACCCTAATTGTAAATTGAACAAAAACGAGAAGTAAATATGCAAGTTGAATGCTCACCCCCGAAATCTCTTCCCTGATAACATTCCCGATACGATAGACGTCCACGGCAAAAGGATCGTAGGGTTTACCAGGCGTTTGCCAGAACTCTGGTACCGTGTCATCACCACCAAAAGGTTCGGCCTTCCTAGCAGGCCCTGCAGATGGATCGTACTTCTCGCATGCGTCGAAATCGATGTAGTAGTATTTCACAGGTCTCTTCGTCCGTGACTTGTAAGCAGGTAACTTCTTCCAATCATATGTTCGCGAAACTTTGGTAGGATGCACATCTGCATCGAGCAATGGACGACCATTCATCATAATGTTGTCGGTTTTGATGTCACTGCTTAGAATTTCAGCGGGAAAGGAATTAACAGACATCGTAGATACATACTTGTGAGCAATATGATGTTCATGAAGAAATTGTAATCCCTAGAAACGTCCATACAATGAGACGTGGCTCGAATGGTGGGTGGAGCCTACCTCAAACATCTGACGACAGAATTCCATAGCTTCACCGATTGTTTCGAATCGTGGATTGTCCCATGTTACCAAACGAGGCATGACCAACAACACCAGGTTCTCCACGTCAGATAACGTAAGTATTTCGTATATCGGAATGCAATGATTTCTTGGATTTGAGGCGTACGGCTCTGTTCGAAACATTGGCCCCATGGTGAGTTCAGGTTGTGTGCGGGACGCATCACGAATTTTGACTTTCTTGAGCATCACAACCTCTCCGTCCGAGATGCGCCGAGCGTCCAGCATCTGAAAAATAAACTACGAGAAGATCGGCGATGAGTTCCAATGATGTATGAGTAGGCTCACCAGCGGATGATCCCCGTCTTCGAACCCAAACATTCGGTACTCTGAATGCTTCTTTGAGTTGAGCCATGAAGGAACCCAGTTTGGATGCCACCGTGGACGCAACATATAGCCCTGCTCTTTGAGCCATTCCTGATGATCTCTCCAGAAAATTTCGCTTGTTTTGAGGCCACCAGGCAGGTCTTCTCGAAGATAACTGTTGCCTGGTTTGTCGTCTGACTTCCGCCTTGCAGTGGTGTTAACAGTTGGGGTGGACATTTGAGCTTAAAAAGGGCTGTGGTTCACGGATAGTTGAGGGAGGAGAGACGAGGGTGTATAATTGTGGAAAGGAAAGTACAAGGAAGAAGGGCATCATGTCAATAACAAAAAGGTGCGGCGGGAGGACTGACTTACACTGTCGTCCGCACGTGGTAATTACATAACTGGCAAAGCTACCCACATGAATATTGCCGTCAGGCTTTTGTACTTATCGATGTACAGCACTGTTGCTTGAATATTCCCCATTCCCATGTCAGTCCTTTTTTTATTCATTGCATAATGTGTTCTCACTATATTCAATAAACGGCAATCAATCCATGGTCAAAGCGGCGAAAGCACCGTTGTATTTCGACAGTGTCAGACCGTGCACCAACTGCAAATCGGAACAGGCTTATAAGGATCACTCAAGTCCGAACCGAGTCCATAACCCCAACCTTCTTCTCCCTATTTCTGGTGTTGAACGCCCCACTTCACCCATACTTCTTCTCGCCATTCAAAATCCTCCCAAGCTTGCGAAACAGCCAACCACGTCCGGATCCGAGTCTACTCTTGCCCGAGCCTTTCTCTCACCTTCCTCCTGACATCCGCGACACCCATCTCCTTTCAATGAGCAACTCGAGTAGTCCTAATACTCAGATTCTAAACGGAGCGTCCAAGGTCAACATTGAAATTCATTCAATCTCTCTCTTCTTTTATTTTTCACAAGTCTGTCCAATGTTAGCCTTGTATCTGTGATAAACGAATGAAGATGTATATGCGTTAATTTATGGCATGAAACTACTTGGCAAGATGAGCTGCTCTTGAAGATGACTTCTCCATAGAATCAAGTTCGCTGAAATGAAGGAGTGTTGAGTCATACACCATAGGGAGAGAGAAGCTAGCTGAACGCACCAAGTTGTGATGATGATGGATGGTTAAATGCTAGACGTTAACGTCCAAGTGATGATTGATGATCGATGGATCACGACGTCGACGTCGACGCCGTGTCGCAAGTCGCAGGCCTCGGACTGTTCACGTATGAAGGAGACACTCAACTATCATTATTCGTCACTTACTTGGTCGGTGATTTCTTCCATGCATTTCCCAACTTTGAATGATGGCTGTACCCTTGATCACCGGCGGCGCCATCCATGCACTGGTCTTCAGACAACAACTTTGAAATGACTACATATCTTCAAAAAAAAAAGCGCATTTCGTCGTCTTGATTACTTTCACGGCAAGGACGAGTGATGAGTCCCGTTCTCAGCTAACAAGAAAATGTAGACAAACGATTTTTCACCAGCTAGCCTCTCCTTTAGTAGCAGCCTGTCTGCAAGATAAGGGACATCTGATATACGCAAAAAATGTCGGGA
>MU127804.1:368203-399947 GCA_014904975.1 Marasmius fiardii PR-910 | reverse complement strand
ATGTCACTTTTTGCCCTCTCCAACTGATCCAGCATTTGTCGCAAAGTTGCCATATCCTCCTCGTATCGCTTGACCTCTTGCTCTCCCTCATTCAATGCCTCTTTCAATTGGAGTAGTTCCATCTCGGAAGGTGCATAGCCGCTACTGAGAAAGCGAGGTTCAATTCCCTGAAACGGTCGAACATCGGTGACGTCGGCAACAATATGTTGGCACCTTTCGCATAGAGCTGGTGGATGAGGTTGCTTCGAAGCATCGTTCTGTCGATCCATGTTTGTTACTAACAGTAAAGAAAAATTTACCTCCCAGCAAAAAAAAAAAAAGCAAAAAGCGCACCTTCACTTGAAATTCACCCAGTCTCTCTCTCTTTTTTCCACAAGTCTGTACAATGTTATACTCGTTCTGTGACAAAGAAGGAAGATATATTTGTGTTAAGTTCGTGACATGAAACTGGGAAGAGACCAGACATACCGATTGGTGTGCTACAAGTTTATCAAACTTGGCAAGACTGCTCCTGAATGAGCTACTCTTGGAGATGACTTCTTGATAGAATCGAATTCGCTGAAATGAAGGGTGTTGAGTCGTACGCCCAGAGCGAAACAAGCTAACTGAACGTACCGAGTGTTGACAGTTGGTGATGGTCAACGTCCAAGTGATGATCAGGACGGGACTGTTTGTTTACATAAGCGGCGTCGAAAGCTGGACATTCGGTCAACTCAACTTCAGACCAATCTCCCGCTTTTGCGGGAACCTTCGTACCTCGATTATCATCCATGGTGTGTGAACTTCACCACCCAAAAAATAAAAAAACTTCGATTTTCAGCAGCTTCTCAGGTCTAACTAGGTATTCATCGAGCCCAAATATCTTTTTCAACAGCTTATTTGTCGGTGGCACATTAGCTGCGGGATGCTCATTTCTGAAGGGTTTTTCCAGGAGATCGGTGGTTTGCTCTCGATTCAATCGCTAAACCATCGGAAAATCTATACGACGGACTCGTGCTCAACATAATTTTTTTGTATGTTTCCAAGTTCTCCATGTTCCGTAGAAGAAACCTAACTCGCTGCTCCCGGATTGGCCAACAAATCAACACAACAAGGCCTTGGAGAGCATGGAACATCTTCCATTGCAAGCAGATTCAGAGATGGAATCTACGACACGGACATTGGGACTGCGAGGGGAGCCAAATTTGCTGTTGTATTACGAACGAGCTTGTTAATTGGGATCTAATAATGATAATCTATTGACCGACAATTTCATCTACGCTCATAGCCTTCCATCCACAAAATCGATGTTGTTGGAGGATATCTTGACATTTCTGAGGTCGTCTTGCTGTGTCGTTACAGATAGTCCGCCAGCTTACCTATCATCGTGGGCCTATACACCGGTATCTCGAGCGGATTTTTGTGGGTTGTCCTGTTTGCAGTTCACCTCCGCCCACCGCATCCATTCTGCATAGGCTCCTTCTGCACAATCAATCCAAACGTGCCTCTTCCTCTCGTGGAGATACTTCGGTCCATCCCACCCATCCTCGACGTCAAGCCAACGTTGTGCGGCCCTCATGGCTTGCATTTGGATCGCGTAGTTCAACTGTCAACAATTCAAAGATAAATCCATGACGTTCGTTCCAATAGCAGTAATTGAAAAATCTAGTAACAGAGTCTAGCTTTTAATGCCGTCCGCAATAACAATCCTAACACCGCCCTCTTTAAGAACCCGTATTCTTTCGAGCACCTTTGGCTTCAAAAACCATCTGCCAAGTCCCCTTCTTCCAATTCGGAGTTCCACCAAAGGATGACTCGTTTCTCGCCTAGATGACACGGTTTCCAACACTCGCTCCGCAAGTTGCGTGGTCAACGTGATATCCCAACTGTCAACGAAGAGAGAACCGAGTTTGGGAAGAAAATCGTGAGGTCCTTCTTTGATTTTCGAAAGGAGAATCGTAACCGTGTCGTCAACAACTTGAGGGCGCGAGTCGAGATCAAAAGTGAGCTCAAAGTGAGTCAATTCAGGAGCCGCTTGTAAAAGGTCAAGAATAAGACTGGGATGGTTCGCTCCCCAGCATGGCCGTATAAGCCCCAACCGTTTCAGTGACGTCGAGGATCGCCGGACGATGGTGAGCGACGTGGCAGGTAGAGGCAATTCTGTGGATTGTATATGACATGATATAAAAGAAGGCAAGATGAGAGATTGAGCAACAGCGGAAAACCAATCCGCTCTGTCGCTACTAACAGAGATCGAGAGCTGCCGGAGGTAGGGCAGCTTGACCTGTCGGGAAATCCAAGAAGATTCAGTATTTAAGTCTGTAGTGCCCGTTAACGTGAGGGATTTGAGATGACTACAACTCTGAAGAACCTCGAAAAAGGTACTCGAGTCGTGAAGCCGCCCGGGGTCCCGCATTTCCCATGATATTAGCTGGGAAAAGAGCGGGTTGGTTTCAAGGTGTGTAGAAGAAAATCTAACGAGTCGTGGTGCGCCGTAGATGGCTTGCCAGAACCAGGGCCACATTTCTTTATCAGGCAACCTCCACACCTCGAAAAATGATTGAAAAACGGGGAACTTGAGATCGTGGACGGGGGGTAGAGCTTCCATGGAATTAGGGAGAAAATCGGTCGCCATAGTGAGTTCCCTACATCTACAAAGACATCCGGATAGGGTCTCTCCACATATCAAGACTCTGTGTCGACCATGGTACGACCTACTATGGTTTCAAATCGCAATTTGAGGGGGCAATCTTTCGAGTTCGACAAATAGATATTTAGAGGAATGGCAAAGTCATACATTGGATACCCGATATAAACATGAATAGAGGACCAAATATTTGTGATTGACTTGGCAATGACGTTCCAGCGGGCGCAAACTTGGGAAATGAGAATGGCAGGGAGTTGTAGGAGTGGAGAATCACGAGTCGGATTACGACCGTCGAACGAGTATTCGTGGAGGACCAAGCATAACGTTGAGAAAATCATCCCCCAGACCTCCACAGGTACCCTACGCTGCGCAGAAATGGCAACGCGACGTTGCCTGTTCATAGCTTCTATGTCACGTTTAGCCCTCTTCAACTGATTTAGCATTCGTTGCAAAGTTGCTATATCCTCTTCGTATCGCTCTATCTCTTGCTCTCCATCATTTAAAGCTTCTTCCAATTGGGATAACTCCTCCTCGGAAGGTGCGTAGCCACTACTGAGAAAGCGAGGTTCAATTCCCTCAAACAGTCGAACATTGGTGACGTCGGCAACAATATGTTGGCACCTTTCGCATAGAACTGGTCGATGGGGGTTATTCGAAGCATCGTTCTGTCGATCCATATCCTCTTAACAGTAAAAAAAAAAGTCATCTCCTCGCAAAAAAATAGAACGGATTGGGAGCACACCTTCAGTTGAGATTCACCCAGTCTCTCTTTCTTTTTGTTTCTCACAAGACTGACCAGCGTTTACCTTGTATCTGTGATAAGATAATAAAGATGTATTTGCATTGAATTCGTGATATGAAACTGGGAAGAGACCAGACATACCGATTGGTGTGCTACAGAAGTTATCAAAGTTGACAAGATTGCTCGCGCATGAGCTGCTCTTGAAGATGACGTCTTGATAGGATCAGATCTACTAAAATGAATTGAGCCTTGGGTCATATAACTAGAGCGAAAGAAGCTAGTTGAACGCACCGAGTCGTGAGGATGGTGATGTTCAACGTCCAAGTAATGATTAACGATTACGACGCCGCGTCACGAGTCGCACGCCACAGACTGCTCATATAAGCAGTCGTTTCAAACGGCGAGTAGTAGCTGTACACATTATAGAGTGGTTTTTGAAGGGGAAAGCGTACAGGGTAAGATGTCGAAAAAAAGCAACTGGGTAATTGTGAAGAACGCGCGGGGCAGACATTCGGTTAATTTACATGCCGCCGTCAGCAATGTTAGGGTCACGGCGAGGACAGACGTAGTACAATTTGATTGCTCACCGTAGCTACCGCCTAATAAAGTTCTAGCTATGTAATTTTATTATCCTCGGTAACGACACATCTATTGCAACTCCATCAGAAATTTAATAGGAAATAGGACGGTCCTTCACAACAACCTGTATACCACTTTCTTTGAACATCTGTATTCTCTGGAGTATTTTAGAGTCGACGAACTTTTCTGTGTAATCCCTGAGCCCGACGGGCCTACCACGCACAAGGCGAAAGTCTGTTAAAGGATGGGATGCGAGCTGCTTCGCTCTCACCACATCTAACAACCGCTCCATAAGTTGCGTGTCAAGCGTAATGTAAGGAAGTCCGAGATGGAGGGTTTTGATTCTCGGGAGGAAACAGAAGGGGTAGGTTTCGAGTTTGAGAAGGAGCGTCGAAGTCATGAGATCCAGGTGAGGTCCGCCACTAGACTTTCTCACTGCATTGAAATCGAGAGACAACTCGAAATGAGCCAGTCCAGAAGCTGCTTGGAGGACATCAAACAGGCGAGAGTCCCGTGAAAAATCTGCACTTCCGCGTGGTAGTAGATCAAGTTTTAGCTTTTTGAGCGAAGGTGAAGATTGTCGAATCATGACGAGCAGCCCATACGGAAGAGGCCATTTGTCTAGTGCAATCTCGCATGATTCGAGAGAGGGTGTGAGAAGGGATTGGAGAATGGTGGAGAGCCAATCGCACCGGCCAGTGGCCACTAGATGACGAAGGGAGGGCACATGGACATCTTGAGAAGCATGGGGGCTGAATGTCGAATGCAAACCTTGAGTCACCTTTCGCAATGTAAGGGAATTGAGGCGGGTACAGCTCGGTAAGATGTTCAGGAAATGTTTCAGATCACCGGGCCTATCGAGTTTTCGGATTTCCCAAGTTGTTAAATGAGACAAGGATATAGTCCTTGTCACATGATCGGATGGGAGGTGTATGGTGGAAAGAAAGGTGAGTCCAGGTGCGCTTTTAATTGCTTGCCAGAGCCACGGCCAAGTGTTTTCGTCAGGCAACTCCCGTTCTTCACGAAACGATCGCAGATCAGAAAATGTCAGGTCTTGAACGGGGGTTAGCTCCTGGAGATGGTGAGAATTTTCAATCGCGAAAGTGAGTTTCCGGCTTCGGTAAAGGTGTCTGGATAGAAAGAGCCATATATCGAGACCCTTAGGGCTCGGGCAATATGTTCCACCTTCAATTCGTAGGTCTAATGGGTGCCCTTGCGAGCGCAATAGATACAACTCCAGCGGAATGATGGCATTAGAGGGTGGACTATCGATATTGGCACTGATGGAAGCCCAAATACTGGGCGTTCCCTTAGTGATAGCATTCCAATGAGAGCAGACTTGGGAAATAAGGATGGCGGGGGTTTGTAGGAGCAGATATTCTGCCGGTGCCAGATAATAGCGTTTAGTGATATCAATCGAATGTTTGTGAAGCGACAAGCAGAGAATGGAGAAAATTTTTTCCCAAATCTCTGCAGGTATCCTTCGCTGTGCTGAGAGAACAGCACGACGTTTCCTGTTTGTGATTTCGACAGCACTTTTTGTCTTCTTTTTCCGATCCAAAGTTTGCTGTAAAACTGCTAGATCTTCTTCGCACCGCTCTATTTCTTGTTCTGCTTCCTTCAAAGCGTCTTTCAGTTTAGATATCTCGATATCCGAGGGTACGTAGTCGCTGTGGAGAAACTGGGGCTCGATAGTTTGGAATCGGTGGTCGTCTGGGTGATAATTGTTATTGGCCACATGCTGGCATCTTCCGCAGAGTATTGCTCCCTGGGCTTGCATTGAAGTATCCGTCTAATTTGTCTTGAAACGGGAGATTGGCTTTTGGTGCTCGCGAGCCATGTAAGCGGACACGTACCAAAAAGTATCCAATTCGACCTCGTATCTTCCTCCTTCACGCTCGAGCCGACTTTGATAATGTAGACACTTGATATCCGAGCCTGAAGATGAGTCTATCAGTGATTATGATAAGAGAGTCGAGTGACATACCGACCCAACCTGATAAACACTGACAATTCCCTCAAATTCTTGGGTACCAGAAGCTTGAGATAAAGCCGACAGACTTGAATCGAGACGAACAAGGCAAGAAGGGGAACTAAACGTACCACACGGGAGTGATGATGGTCGCTCGTCACGAAGTCTCAAAAACATCATGATTAGATCAGATCGCGTATCTATAAGAATTTCCCAGGGACCTTTTCGCGCCGTTACGCTCGCCAATCCACCACGATGGATGACCTCCCGACTCTTGACCAGCTCACCGCGACTACCGCTGAAGATGAACTGGAGACTATTTTCTTGAATCCTATAGATCCTAAAGGCGAAGTGAGTATGTCTGACGCTGTGCTCCTATTGCCATGCCACTGACTCTGCAAAACCAACAGTACTACTCCTCATTCGAGTTTGCGTTGGGGTTCAAAGGACGCGAGCAGATGGAACTCGATAAACCTTACAACAAAGTCTAACGTACACGTCACTCATATTCAAGCTTGTAGGGAGCTAATTATCTCGATTCAGTACGATCCAGTATGAGTAAGCTGTTTAAAAAGACCGGATGGGCCCTCCTACCCACATTGGAGACGATGGAGGCAATAGTCGCTTACCATTGGGCCAACCGTAAAATGTCCGATAGATTCGCGAAGTCTCAACAAAATCACAATCACTCACCACGGCTACGATGACCATGCCACAAGGCCCACAACTCAGTCAGTCCGACTCGGATGCACGCTACATACATCTGTATTGCCAGAAACAAAAAAATGAAAATAATAGTACACCCTATCCACAATCAAACAAATATTACTCTCCGCGATTCTGCGCACCCATCGATTTCTTGGCCATGAACCCACTGGTAGCGCTACTGAGCTATCCGAATCTACCCTTCGTATTGGGGCTCTACAACCACCTTAGCACCGCCATCTTCCAATTCCCGTAGTTTTTCGAGGAGCTCTGGCTCATCGGAAATCTCAAATCCTTCCTCCTCCTCCTCGCCTTCTAGAGTTGAGTTCTCGTTCTCAAAGTGCACAAGGCGAACATCCCGCAATGGATGAGGGGTGCACTGTCTCGCAGACACCACCTCTATGAATCGTCGAACGAGTTGTGCATCAATCAAATAATTTGGGAGTTTGAGGGTTATAGAACCCAGTTTGGGAAGAAAATAGTGCAACTTGTCTTCGGGCTCGGAAACGAGGGGTGATACCATCTCGCCAACAAAAGTGCGGCCGTCTGCACCCGAAGCGTCCAGACTTTCCTCCAAAAATAACTTGAAATCTGTCACTTCTGGAGTGGCTTGCAGAATGTCCAGAAGAAGTGAGTCTTGAGAAGAAACTGCTTTCCACCAGGGTGTCAATCTAATGCACATCATCTCGAGTGATTTCGACGAGCATTGAATCATTTCGAGCAACGCAGAGGGCAAAGGCCATTCCGGGTATTCGATGGAAAATGATTGAAGTGACGGCAGTTTCAAAGAGCAAAGAATGCCGGGTATTAGGCCGTCGATATGCGGAGCGCCACGGACAAAGAATTTTCGAAGAGAGGGCACCTTGACCTCTCGGATAGGAACAACGGAATTCGAAGTATAAGTATCGTCGATACATGACACGTCCAACAAGGTAAGGGATTGAAGGCTAGCACACTCTTCCAGGACGTCGAGAAGTGCATCGACATCAGGACCATAGTTGAGGACGTGGATCGTCCATGATGTGAGTCGGGAAGAATATCCAGTATCCCTGGGGAGGAACGTCAAGGTGGTGAAGGTGGTGACTTTCGGTGCCTCCATGATCGCTTTCCAGAGCCACTTCAAAGAAGGATGAGCGTCAAATAGAGCCCCTCTTTCCTCTTCATAGCGCTCGAGATGCGGAAGGGAGAAGTTTGGGATAGGAGGTAGGGAGAGAGCGTGCGGGAGATTCCAGGTGGCAATTATAAACTCCCCCAGCCTGGGTATATGAGCGTATAAAAGGCCCCACAGATCAGGAGTGCGTGGCGTGAATTCATTAATCCTGCCGTTGTTCTCGGTTTCCAGCCGCAACTTCAACGGATAACTGCCAGAGTTCACCAGGTAAATTTCGAGGATATTGGGTTTATAGGCCAGCCGGGAGAAATTGAGGTTGATAGTAGCCCAAAGCCTAGGCATCCGTTCGACTATTCCTCTCCAATGGGAACAAACTTGAGAGACGACAAGGGTAGGAAGCCCCAGAAGCGGGGAGTCGGGGGAGTAATGGTTGCTGTCAAGCGTATAATCGTACATCGATAAACACAATGTGGAGAAAATTTTCTGCCAGATCTCCATAGGTACCCTGGTGCACGGAGGAAGTGCAGCCACACACTGCGTAGTCGTGGCATCCACCACACTCTCCTCCATTTCCCGTTGGATCACGGTCTGTCGTAAGCCTGCCATACACTCGAAGGGTTAAGCGGAATACAATGTTCTTGAGAGGACGAGACTAGCAAATCTTGAGTTCATATTTCATTCGAATACAGGAAACAGCCAGACGGCGTAGAAGCGACATACCAGTTGATTAACTTAACCTGAGCTCGCAGCAATACTGAAGCCCTGGGCAATACCGGTGAAGTAAAAGCCTTCAATGTATACGAATTATCTGCGGCGAAGCACGAGTGAGTATACGAAGAAAGATTGGGTGGTGGAACGCACTCGCGGAGCTGATGATGGTTGAAGTTTGAGGTGTGACTGCACCGTGATCACGACGCGTCGCGCTGTTTTATTGTGGTCTACATATGGCCCATGCGTCAAAGTAAAACAATAGATCCGGTCCTGACTATGACACATCCTCGCAGCTTTGCCACGTAAACCTACAGCGCCGGTTGAAGGACACACCAACGAATCTCGGCGAACAAAACAACTACCGCTAACCTTGAAGGATATGGCGACATGTTCCGTACTGTGCTGCAGCATAATCATTGCTAGGAGGACACGATAAAGGACACGGGGGTTACAGGAAATAAGAAGACATGAGCATTCTTGCCATCGAGGCTTCTACTTTCGACCAGAACCGGGAGTTTTCTTCGAACAGATCCGTCAACAGCGTACCAACATCGATGAGGAGTGACTCACGCGGTCACTCCTCTTCAAATTCATCTCTGTATTCGTACTCTGCGTCCATCGCGTCCTCGATCGTAACGTACACTCCATCCTGCTGCAGGCGTTCAATCTCAGATGGGATTGATGGCCGTGGTACTTTACGCATCGACGACGGATTATAACTCCGAGGTGAAAACCGTTGAACGTGTATGTTCTTCAGAGGCAATCCTAAGTCTTTGGGCGTCCTTGTTTGAACTGTTCCCAGTAGCTCGGCCAAAGTGTGATCGTCCAAGATGGCGTCGCTTATACGTAGTGAGAGGTGTTCAAGTCTCGGAAGCAAGATAGGACGATGAGATATATGCTTTAAATCGGAAAGGAGAGAAGAGAAGAAGGCGCTAGCATGTGATGTATTTTCTTTACAGACATCCCGAAATCGTGAATACCCATTGAACCACATGCGAAGTTCAAGATGAGTCAAACCAGGAGTGACTCTTAGCAATGTGGAAAGAGACTCTTTGGGATCGAAGCCGGGATCGTAACAGCCGTGAAACTGCAGAGAAAGTCGGCTCAGCAATGAACAGTGGCGTAACATGTTACGAAGTGGTTCGGGCCATCTGTCGCTAGTTTCCACCACTGAACATGCCAACTCAAAGGTTTCAAGAGCAGGCATCAAAAGGTAAGTGCACAACACTTTCAGGGTGTAGCTAGATTCGAGAGAGGGTAGGAAAGAATGGTTGGGCCGAATTTTGAAGCTGCGTAGACGCATCATCTCGACTGCCGAATAACGATGGGGTTCGAGGTTATCTAACGCCCATGTTTCCTCCTCAACATCCAGCGTTAAGTAGCAAAGGTTCTTGGAGATCCGTAGTGTCTGAATGAAACTCTGGAGTGAATCATCGCTGCTCATGAACAGTCGAATTGTAATCGCTGTGAGTTGCGAATATGGAAGTGAGTCGAGGGGATATAGGTGAGTGGTTTCCACTTTGGTAAGCATCGGTGATTGACGAAGAGCTTTCCAGAACCAAAGACTCGTGTTCACGTCTTCTGGGAAAGGACGTCCATGAAAAGATATGAGGTATGGAAATGACACATCGCGGACTACTGGGGCACGTTCAAATATATCGCACACATCATAGTCAAGCTTCAGCGTCCGACACCACGAGATGTGCTCAGTGACGACTTTCCACAGGTCAAGGGTGTGTCGCGTTGCAAGTGAAGTATACGACGATAGCTTCAAGTCCAGCGGCCACCCCATGGATCGCTCTGCGTACAGCAGGAATAGATGATGAGAGTCCCCAGGGACGGCATCAAGGTTAACCCGAATAGATGACCAAAGTTTGGGACAGTCGAAGACAATAGCTCTCCAACGAGAGCATACGTGCGAGAGAAGGAGTGGAGGCGTTTCTAGAAGAGAACCTGCTGCGACGACGGAGTGGTAGTAGGGAGTGCATGGCCGCAGTTCGTGGTTTTGAGGACCGAATATCGTGAAGATCATCAGCCAAATTTCGGACGGAAGTGTACGAAGAACTGCCAGCGTACTGCGGCGTTTTGCTACATTGTCTTCCAATGCTCGTTTCGCCTCCTCCAACGTAGCCAACCTTTGTCGAATCTGGTTGATTTCCTCCTCGTATTCCTGGATAAGGCTGTTTTCTTCCTCTAAGAGGCAATTCATGTGTGATTTTTCTTCTGCAGAGAGGGAACGAGTCGCCCTTAAAAGATGCGGATCCACTGGCTGCATTGGTCGAAGAATAGCTTCTACCGGTCTTTGGCACCTTCCGCACAACAGAGGTCGGTTGTGATCCATATTTTGGGGTGTCGAATAGCAGGCGAATATATTTCTGCAAAACTTCTGCGATGATTTTTCAGCGACACTCGTTGCATGAGAGATCTCGTACGCCGTACCTGCTATTAGCCTACAAATTTCCCTTTTCAAATCTCTTCACCAAGCAAAAGGAAAAATCCAAAGGTCTCTGAAAAGAACTGGAAAGAAAGAGGGAAATGTGAGTCAGAGGAACGCTTACGCCGCAATGCCCCTAAGGCCTGAAAGTTACATACCTTGACCCTTTGCTCGTGGTCCGTGAATTGTACAGACAAAAACCGGACTAAAGTGCGCGCAAAGAACAGTTGAAACAGAGCGTAGGTAGTGCGAGCGATTGATGATAGTGAGTGAGAAGTAAAAAGGCCCAGGGAGCGTTTAGTTGGCAGCACGTCGGGCCTCTGACCTGAGGCTCAGATTGGGTTACTCAGGACTTCAGTTATAACGTCCCCTACTACTACACGATGTTGTACACATTTAATTGTAATTTTCACATAAAACGTGTTAACCCTAGGCCCTTTAATGAGTACACTGATCCCAGATGTAATCGAGTTCGAATCTGGGCCACACGCTAGAAACAGCTATCAGCATAAGTCCGTACTTCATAACGATGTGAGAGAACAATTCACCCTCCAACATCTGGCTTCTGGCATTCCATCCAGACTACTAGCCGCTCCGGGTACTTACATCCCGACACTCAATTTGGTTTATCCGAGTTAGGGTCGTACTGGTTCTGTAAAATGCACAAACACATTCAGCAGACGAGAGGGAGACCAGGAGATCAAATGACATACGATACGATGGCTCATTGGCACGACTGTAGACATTCATCTCTGAAAGATCACGCCGAATCCTCAACTTCCACCATCCCAGCAGGCATGAGCTCGAAGCTCAGACGTCCAGCTCTGTACCGACACAATTCGGGTGAGATTTCCCATCGATAAATACAACAGGCAAGGCCAGCTACCCACGCCCGGATCTTGTGACATTCTATGCAGATACGAGGATCAGTATGATGGTGACTAGAGCTGGAGCATCGAGGAACGAACCATCGCAATCCGAGTCTTCTTCCGGTCAAAGAGCAAGATGTCAAATCACGGTCTTCCTTCCTCCAAAACAGTCTACTTCAAGGGCAAATGATCAATATCCGAGAATCTAGTGCGAGAAAGAAGACTGAACGGAACGCACTTGTTGGTAGCCGAAGATATCTCCTTCAGAGGAAGCTCCATCCGCCCAGGTAACCACATCTAACCTCGCACCATCTTCCAGTGTCATTACAAGCCGGTTTATTCCCGGCGTGAAGAGGCGTAGCTCGTTATTGAAGCTCTTGAGAATGACTCGCAAAACTCAGAATACAGCTCTTCCCACAGATGTCGTGAATGTCCAGGGGTCTGAAGTCGTCTTGAAAGCTTTTTGGTGAATCGGAAAGTTCGGATAACCGATAGGTCACCCAAAGATTCGGATTTTGTTGCTATACTACAAAGAAAAAAAGGGTCAGACGAATGCATAAACTATCTCAGTCTGACGATGACTCACGAGTTTTGAGGCATATATCACACACAGTTTTGTTTTTTTTTGCACTGAAGGCAATCTTGATGTGCTAACGCTTCGCATCTCTTTTCCTGTTCTTTCTTTGCAAGCTTCAAAATCCTCCTCCCCGACGAATGACCTCTATTGTGCAGTTATGGACCCAGCTCTCGTATTTTCAGCTTCATCTGGAGGATACGGTAACGTGAATCATAAGATCGCGATAAAGCAGTGCTAGAAAACCGGGCGTCAGAATAACTAAGCTGGCTGTAAACGAGGGGTGAACGTACATGACAGCACAGGCTCGAGATATGGCTCTTGCGCAAGTCCGAGCACTCCAAGAGCATGGCTATAAAGCGAGGGAGAGTAGTTGATGTTGGAAAGTGAAATGAGGCCTAGCTGGCGGATGTGCCGCTTACAATTAGCGCCAAGCACCAAGCGCCCTGACCCTCCACTTACCATTGGACGGTGACCATCAAGTAGGTATTTTGCCCTCACCGGTTTAAGCTTCAGCTAACAGCAGCTTTGGAGAACCTCGGTCAATTTAGCCAGAAATAAGCTACACTCCAAGTTCAATGAAAGAAGCCCGTCGACCAATACTCTGCGAAAACTGCCAACGTGCAACCGATATTCCCCATATTCGCCATTTCCCTGACCTCGAACCTCGATTCCTTCGTTTCGACTATATACCTTCCGAGTTGGAAAGGCCCCAGTTGAATAGCATCTTGAACGAAGGAGAGCAACTGGCTAAAAGATACGAGGAGGATATATCTATCTTGCGACAAAAGATAGATCAGCTGGAGAAGGCAAGGATTGCTGTGGAAATCACGAACAGGAACTGTCGTGCCGCTCTCTCCGTGCAACGCAGAGTGCCCGTGGAGATATGGGAAATTATTTTCTCTACAGTTTGTCTGACACTTCACGAATATTCCTTTGACATGGGCTACCCCGCCCCAAACGCTACGGCCCTTGAACTCCCTGCCTTCATCGTTTCACAAGTTTCAAGCCATTGGCGTACCATTGCCAATGGAATGCCTAGTCTTTGGTCTTCCATCAGTGTCAATATCGATGAACCAGCTTATCCCGTCACCACTCCTCTTAAAACCTATCTGTTGAAATCAGAAAGCTGTCCGTTAAAGCTCCGGATTGCAGGCGGAAAAACTACCCTCACTTCACGAGGTCTAGATGCATGGCAGACGCTTTCCGGGTACATCTACAGAAGCCAGAAGCTTATCATGGCGATGAAACTCAATCACGGTTTTTTGGACGCTCTCCCTCCGATTCCACACCTGACCTTTCCCTATCTCGAGTCGTATCACGAGAAAGTACGTATAACTACGGATCATGATAGTCGTTGGTCCTGGTTTTGGCAAGCCTTCCAGACGGCACACAAACTCTCGACGGTGATCGGGTATCACCCTTCAGTCAATCATCGCTACATACCCTTTCCTCAACTGACAGTGTGGGACACTGGAAATATCATCTGGCCCGGTGATCTGATTCGCTTTTTCGGTCTTGCACGGGACTGCCGGCACCTTAACTACCTCCACATACGCCCGTATGTGATGAATGACAACAATGATGCTTCCGTGGTGGTTCCGAGTCTCGAGGTTGAGCTGCCTGCTCTTCGGAGGTTGGTTGTCCATGCCGGATTGTTCGATGACTCTCTGTCCATCCTCCTCGGATCGCTCATCATGCCTTCACTCGAAGAGTGCAAAATCCGATGTTACGACTGGCCTGAACCGTCCAGCTTGCTTTTCCTGGCTCGGCGATCGTCAGCTTCTCTCAAACGGATGGAAATTAACCTACGGTCCGATAAATTTGGAAACATCCCCTCGCGGACCATTTTGTTAGATTTCCTACAACACGTCCAATCGTTAACCCACTTTACACTACTACTGGAAACGATCCATGAGGAATACTGGCAGGACTACCATTTCTCCTTCAGCGACATGACCTTGACGCTTTTTTCCAAGCTCAAAGACGATTCCCCCGCTTTTCTTCCTAAACTCGAGTTCCTCTCCCTTGTTATTCCTGATACCACGCCGAACACAGAGCACCTGAAGCTCATGTTGGAGATAGTTTCGGCAAGACAACTCACATCCCATCCTTTACGGGATTTTCGACTTGTATGTGTCAGGTCGCAATCTGGGGAGGACTTCGTTCTGGAGCCCGAAATGGTTGAGAGGATCAGGTTTTTGGAAGAAAGTCGTCGTATCAAGGTGGTCATTGAGGACCGTGTCGAAGGCTTTTGTCGGACAACGACGTTAAGCTGCTCGATAATATAACTTATGATGTAGCCTGGGTTTCCTATTTCTCGATCGGTCGTGTATTCGATATGATGTTGGACAGTTAGACATTCTTATTTATCGTATCTGAACCTCCCAGGCCTTTATCTCTATCCAGTGTAGGGCTTCGACCGGGCCAACCGTAACCTACAGGTTTGCAGCGTCTTGCGCGTCGGGGCCTCGGTTTCATGTACTTTTACTTTGTCCTTCACCAACACCTTCCATTCTGTATACCGATTCCGCATTTTGAAGACTGTAAGGTCGCTAAAATCGCATGGTCGATGTCAAGTTTGAGGAATAAAGAAAATGATAGCTTTAGTCGACATTCAAGTCAATGTATTTTTTATCATCCGTTGCACTCGAGTTCACCCAAAGACACGGCCGATCACCAACATAGTAAGATTTAACCTAGCGTTAGAAGTAAGTGACGATTGCAACCTGAAGTCATCGTAGTAGCTATTCCAATTACACCGCACACCCAGTCGAATTTTTGGACCTATCCGCTTATCACAATTACCCCGTCACCGACTCGCCCACAAAAACCCTGATGCCACTTTCCTCAAGCTCTTTAATTTTCCGAAACACGTCAAACTCAACGACAAACTCTTCCAATATAACTTGTTCTCTACACCTAACCCAATGACGCACGAGACGGAAATCCGTTATAGGTTGGGAAATAAACTGCCTTGCCCGTACCACTTCCAACACTTTTTCCACAAGCTGCATATTCAGCGTAATGCACGGGAGGTCAAGATGGAGGATGTCAATTTTTGGGAGAAAACCGTGGGGATCGTTCTTCAGCTTGAGAAGGAGAGTTGAGACCATACCATCAAGGTAACCTTGAGGAGTCAACGCTTTGCCACCCATCGATAACTCCAATTGAGTCAATCCCGAAGCCGCTTGGAGGAGATCAAGCAGAGAATCCCGCGTCAAAACTCTATTCATTCCTGGCAGTAACGTAAGCCTGAGGGTCTTCAGTGAGGAACATCGAACAGTGGTGAATAAGCCATGTGGAAGAGGCCATCGGCTAAATTGAATCTCGCATGTTTCAAGAGAGGGCGCGAGAAGAGAGCTGAGGATTGCTGACAACCAACTGCACCTGTGACTGCTATAACCACGGATTGCTAAATGACGAAGGGAGGGCAAATTGATATCCCGAACAGCAGGGGCACGCCCAATTGTACCCATGAGCTTTGCCATCGTGAAGGAATTAAGGCGGGTACAACTTGGTAGAACGTTCAGGAGGTCCTCCAAATCCTCATCAGACCAGTCGCAGGTCTGAACTTCCCATTCTGTTAATTGAGAGAAAGGTATGATCCTAGGGGAGGGGAATTTAGTGGAAAGAGTGGTGAGTCTAGGCGCCTCCTGAATTGCTTGCCAAAACCATGGCCAAAAGTGTTCGTCAGGCAACTCCGATTCTTCATGGAATGATTCAAGAGAGGGGAAAGTAAGATTATGGGAAGGAATGAGGACGTAGGATTTTCGAATCGACATAGTGAGTGTCCGGCTTCTACAGAGGTGTCTGGATATCGATAGCCATACATTGAGACCCGCAGGGGATAGGGAACCGTCTTCTCCACCTTCGATTCGTAGATCTAATGGGTGCCCCTGCGAACGCGATAGATACACTTCGAGTGGGATGGTGACATTATAGGGTATGTCGTCGATATTGGCTTTGATGGAAGCCCAGAGACTGGGGATGCCCTTAGCAATGACGTTCCAATGAGAGCAAACTTGGGTAAGTAGGATGGCAGGGACTTGCAGGAGCGGGGAATACGGAGAATCGTAATCGATGTTGAATGAATATTCATGAAGGGATAAGCAGAGTGCGGAGAAGATCGTTTTCCAGATTTCTACGGGTATCCTCCGTTGCACCGATAGAGCAGCACAGCGTTTCCTATTCGTTGCTTCGACGATATTCTTTGCATTCTCTAACCGATCCAATGTCTGCCGCAAAACTCCGATATCTTCTTCGTACTGTTCTACCTCTTGTTCTCCTTCCTTCAACGCGTCTCTCAGTTGAGATATCTCGATATCTGAGGGCACGTAGTCGCTGCGAAGAAACTGAGGCTGGATATTTTGGACTGAGCGAGGATATGGAGCGTCATTCACCGCATGTTGGCATCTTTTACAAAGTAATGTCGATTGGATTTACGTGGACGAGTTGTTTTCTGGTTCTATAGACAACATATTCGCCTGACGGAACGTAAATTATTTCCCAGTAGACAAGCTGAAAGAGGACATACTACTTTGTTCTCGGTCGCACTGTATCTCCTTCTTCGCTGTTCCAGAATTCGAAGTCTGTTGCAATGCGGTTAAGTTCAGAAGCATGCACAATAGCCATGACTGAGTGGCTCACCAGGTAGCACGCAAGGCACTCAGAGGTACTCTTGAGTAATTGTTCTAAGAAACGATGGTTGAGGAGGATACGAGCGAAAGGATAGAAGGGAACACACCGCAGGTGATAGTGATGGTCAAGGTTTAAGTTGCGATAATGACGTCGCGTCGCACAATGCTCCTTTTATGGTCTAAACCTCTAGCCGGGATGTTCCAAACTACTGTCAAGTGAAGTGCTAACGTATAGGTTTCATCATTCTACAAAATTACAATAGTACTACTAATCCATCCAACACGTTCCAGACAAAGACTTCTAGGAACCGCTTTCAGTATAAGTTCGCTCTCTATATCGGTGTGAGGGAGAACTCACGACACCCAATTTCCCAACCTCCATCCTGTAGTCTAGAAATCATCCCAGTGCTGGATCTGGATGTCCCAGAACTCCGGGCACCATGCCTATATATCGGATTCTTGATATCAACCAGAGGGTGTTGGCTATTTCCTCGAGCTCTTTGACGTCCACAGATAATCACACTCTACACCATGAAGCATAAAAGAGGAGAAATAACCATTAGCAAGAGGAGGAAGCGGACTGAGGATAGACACGTACCTCCTCCGACCCCCGAGACTGAATCAATCTGTACGGTGCGTGAACACCCAACCTCATATTCGCACCAGAAGACAAAGTGAAGTAAATTCCTATAGCATCTCTCGCCAGAGACTGAACGGGTATGCCGGTATATTGACAGAGACACCTGATGAAGTCTGGTCTATAGGCTATCGATCGAAGGACGCTGATGATCGGACTTGTCCTGAGATCGAGCCCGTTGAGCAAGGCACTTCTTCGTGGCGAAAACTATCAAGGGAAAAATACGGGAAGTCGACTTGTTAAGCTTCAAGATCAGTAATTGATCAGAGAGATCACAAAATCAAATGACGACCTACAACTGGCGGGTTTCCGTCATCGCTAGCGGATCGCATCGAATCCTCTGATTTGTTCTCAGCTTGCGTCAGCTCAAACGTCCCAGTAGGCAACCCGGTTGGCAACGATCCATCCAGCGTAAGTTACGTTAACAACAAACGCGTAATCTTCCAGAACCAATCCGTGGAGTCGGAGGAGAGGAGGTTGGCAAACGCATTAACCCGTCGTCAAAATCGAAACAGCAGGGCCCTGGAAGGCTTTTGCCAGTAACGAGTCTATTCAGCTAGGCAAATCAGCATGACAGATCGGAGGGGAAGCACTGGAGAGCGTGCCATCACAACACCAGTTCCTTTCCCTAGAAAAGCAAGAGGCTGTCGCAAATCTCTCGTTGATACTGGAAAGCACGGCCTGAATGGTTAAATCCCAGTGCGAGAACGAAAGCAAAAAGGGGCGTACCTGCCGTTAAATGAACAGCATCGCCGTCTTACGGAGCAGGTCTCTAAGCCCCAACGAATCCGAAATTCGACCACTCTCATCAGCATCAACTCAAACGTCGTAGCGAAGACTGTGCTTTCGCTAGAACTCGATCATGAATAGATCTGAATAGACCTGAATAGACCTGAATCGCCATAACACACTCAGGCCATTAATGATAAGCAGCTGCGTTGTGCGAATGACCGATAGGACTTTCAACTGAACGCGAAGACCGTAGCAGCCGCGAAATAGCCCGCTAAATGAATAGAGCGAGTGAGATTCACGAAAAACCACATTACCGCCGTTTTTTACTAGTGGATACTCCCTGGAATATGATGGCATACGAGAGTTTGAGAGATGGTTGCGATTGTGGGGATGGTAGTACAGGAAGGCAACGTTGAAAGTCAAGCGCGGTCACGGCGGTGTGTAGCGGTCCGGAGCTACCGGACCGGGCGTGGTTCACCCGTGTACCGGGACGGGTAGTCCAACGTGCGGTTCCGACGTGTTCCATTTTAGGCAGGAACGTTACACGGTGGTGTCACCATACGAACCAAGCGTTCATTAACCCCGACCCACCACCTTTGCGGTTCGGAATTCCTTTCTTCCTCACTCTTCAGTACTTTTTTTTGGTCACGAATATATCAGCATCGTAGAAATTGAATAGGCTTTTACCATTGGACCATCGGGCTAGGTTTTCTCGTAGGTACGTTACTGGTGCTTGTTGCGTACGCTACACTTCAGCTAACGGCAACGTTCTTTGGGGCTCAGTCCAAACGGCAAACAATTCAGCTAGAAGATAGACCACACATCAATGCAATCTTCGCGACCAGTAATCCCCTCTAGTATTTCCCCGTCTCATACTAGCCTTGAAACCCAATTTCTTCATTGCGTACCCACCGAAGCTAAATTGAATAACGCTTTGGATAGAGGAGAGCAAGATGAAAGAGAGAAACTGGGTCAATTGGAGAACGTTAAGGGCGTCAAGGAAGTCACCGCCATACATCGTGGTCCTGCTCTCTCTGCGCATCAAAGTGTGCCTGCGGAGATATGGGAGATGATTTTTTCTATGCTTTGTTTGGCACTACACGAATTCTCGTTCAATCCCGACTATCATGCAACACAGCACAAACTCCCTGCTATGCTCATTTCTCAAGTTTGCTCACAGTGGCGCCTCATCGCTTATGGATTACCCCGAATTTGGTCTACAGTCAATGTCTCTCTTGACATACGTAGGATCGACATCCCTCTCGAGCTCTATCTGTCCAAATCAAAGACATGTCCCTTAACAGTTCGGATTGCAGGAACCCTCACACCAGGAGGCCTTGATGTATGGCGAGTGCTGTCTGGGTACCTCTTCAGAACCCGGGTGCTTGTCGTGGCTTTGTCGAATTATCGTGGTGACCTGCCTCCCATTCCGCACCTTGCCTTTCCCCATCTTGAATCATATCGTGAGGAGCACTTTCAGCCTGATGAGACCGTATGGCCTTGGTTTTGGAAAGCCATTCGGGAGGCACCAAAACTGACCATGGTTTCCTCGACATACCTCCCATCCAACTTCCCTTTTACTCAGCTAACAACATGGGAAGTTCCGAGGCTCGATGTGTCGTATGAGGTGACTGACCTTCTCGATGCCCTACCCAACTGCAGGAGTCTCCGTACCCTGAGATTGGTGGACCTTGTGGCTTGCAACGGTGCACCTATGCCTGTTCGCAAGGTCGATTTACCCTCTCTTCGGCAGTTTTCTATCAACACCCATTCTGACGCACGTTGCTGGGCGTCATGTATCCTCGAATCCCTTGTTATGCCTTCACTCGAAACGTGTCATATCGAATGCGGGCCATGGATTATACCAAGTTCAAGCCTACTCATCATGATCCAACGATCTTCGATGTCGCTCAAACGAATCACGTTTACTATATGGTTAAGCAGGATAGCAACTGTCCTTTCGATCCCCCCTTTGCATAATATCATGCAGATGGCCTCCGAATTGACCCACTTTGAACTGAATTTGGATAGAGAGCTGAGTAGTGGGACTCAGATGTACCGCTCATTTCTCGAAACCACACTCGTCCCCCTCCTTTCGAAACTCAAAGACGGCCCTCCCGCTTTTCTTCCGAAACTCGGCTCCCTCTCGGTTTCTATTCCATATATCGCGCCGACCCTGGAGCTCGTGGAGTGTGTGATGAACGGAGTGTTGGCGAGGCAGTCGACTCCCTACCCTTTAAGAGATGTTTACCTCAAATTCTCTTGGATTCGATCGGAGGCGTTTGTTCCTGGACCTGGAACCCTCGAGAGATTCAAGTTGCTCAAAGAACAACATCATATCAGGATCCATATGGAGGACTTTGTAGAGGACGATGACTATCGGACGACAATACTGACTTCTTGTTGTTGAAGAAGTTCAACCACTAGGAGTATGATACGGCTGCTGGGTTTGGATCTTGTCCGGGAAATTCTTTGATCGTTGTATACCCTCAAAATGTTCTCCCCTTGTACAGTACTTTTTATCTGAAACCTCGGATGTTTTTCACGTTTAACGAGTTTTCTGTATGCGGCGAACGGTAACGTTCGCGCGGCGGACACGCTTGACGAGCTTAATCACCACTCACTACCACCTCACAGACTGTTGTGCTTTGGGCTTTAACAAAACACTGGTTGGTGATCGCGCCCCGTCGCATGATCATCAAGAACGACACTCAACTGACTATTTAAAGACTCGGTCAACTTGAATAGCCGCCAACTTGAGCAGACGTAGACATGGAGAGCATAATTAGTAAGTTTCAGAATTCCATCACTGCATCTTATCATAACTAGGTATGTATCTCTAATACTCTACCACTGTCCCGGTACCTCCATAACGGTCCTCAACAATGACCTTGATACCCTCAATCTCCTCAAGCATCTCAAGCTTCTGGAGTACATCAGGCTCAATTCTAAACCCCTCACAAACCAGTCCTCCGTACCCAGCATAATCACGCACAAGACGAAAATCCATCAGCGCACAACTTGTAGATTGCCTCGCCGTTACTGTCTCCAACACCTGCTCCATAAGTTGTGCATTCAGCGTAATGAGGGGGAATTGAAAGGACAGATACAGGGTATCAATCTCTCGGAGGAAACGACGGGGATCATCGACCTCTTCAGCAAGCTTACAAAGTAAAGCTGAGATCATATTGTCAAAATAACCTCTTGTATGGGGTGCGTGATCCACAAATAACTCAAGCTGTGTCAATCCGGAAGTTATCTGGAGGAGATCAAACAGTCGAGAAATCTGTAAAGGATCCCTACACCAGCCCGACTGTAAAGTAAGGCTCAACTTTGAGAGTGAAGGTGAGGATCCCTGAGCCATGATGAACAAACCAAGTGGAAGAGGCCTGTCAAGTTGGATATAGCATGTTTCAAGATCGGGTGCAAAAAGGGAGTGAAGAATGGTGGACAACCAATTGTCTGAGGCATTCTTGGTGCCACAAATCTCTAGTCGGCGAAGGGAAAACAAATGGACATCTTGAACAGCAACAGAGAACTCGTCATCACCATCCAGTCTTGTCAATGTAAGGGAAATGAGGGAGCTACAGCTCTTCAAGATATTCAAGAGACTTGACACATCATAGGATACACCAAAACTCTGAACTTCCCAATCTGTTATCTGAGGGAAGGGTATAATTTCAGAGTTGAAGGGAGGGTATATGGTGGAAAGTGTGGTGAGTTTAGGTGCCTCCTGGATGGCTTGGGAGAACCATGGCCAGATGTGTTCATCAGGGATTTCCGACTCTTCACGAAATGATTCCAGAACGGGAAATGATAGGTTTTCGATAGGGGCTAGCTCGTTCAGATAGCCATTGCTTTCAAGCGTCATAGTGAGTTTCTGACTTCTACAAAGGTGTTTGGATAGCAGTGTCCATACGTCAAGGTTGAGACCCCTTGAGGATGAGGAAGAGGAATCTGTTTCGCCTTCTGAATCTGTTCCGTCTTCTGAATCTGATCCGCCTTCAATTCGTAGGTCTAATGGATATCCTTCCGAACGCGATAGATATATCTGGAGTGGAATGTTGACACCGAGAGGTGTCTCATCAAGGCGGATTTTGATCGAAGCCCAGATACTGGGCACCTCGTTTGCAATAATCCTCCAACGCGAGCAGACTTGGGTAAGCAGAATGGCAGGAACTTGCAGGAGTGGGGAATACGGAGAATCATAATCGATGTCGAATGAATAATTCATGAAGGGATAAGCAGAGTGTAGTGAAGATAATTTTCCAGATCTCCACGGGTATCCCACGTTGCACCGAGATTGCAGAACGTCGCTGACCGTTTGCTACCTCTACAGCGTATTTCGCATTCTCTAACCTGTGCAACTTTCGTCGGAGGACTTGTATGTCACATTCATACCCTTTTATCTCTCGTTCGCCTTCCTCCAGTGCGACTTTCAACTGATGAATCTCGTTGTCCCAGGGTACGTAGTCGCTACGGAGAAACCGAGGCTCGACAGCTTGGGATGGACGAGCATATTCAACTTCATCTACCACACATTGGCACCTTTTGTAAAGTGCTGGTGGCTCGGTTTGGGTTGAGGCATTCACTGAGTTTTCTCGATCTTTAACCATCATAATTTCCTAAAAGAATATTACTTCTCAGAAGCCAAAAAAGCGGCAGATGTAAGTACCTTTAGTTCGTGGGTATCCTATGACTTTTTTGCGACGTATCTCCCTTCCTCACGACTCGAAACGTGCACCAGCGTCTGAAGAAAATTTTCCTAACCATGACATTGACTGGGATCGCCACGTGCGATTGGAAGACGCGGTAGCTCACCAAGTAGCACTCCAAGCTACCAAAGCACTATGGATTTCTCGTAACGATCCCCGGTAGGATTTCAATTGCTGAGTTGGAGGTCGGACGAAGGCAGGTGTCAAGAGCAAGATGAGCGTTGTCACCTTCGACGACCAAATTTGCACGCGGCGGTCAACCGCCGGTCCGGGTCACGCCTGAAGGCTGACAGGCTTAATCACTATCCACCACAATCTCGCATATTTCTGTGCTCCGCATCCCAAAAACGACGCCTTCTGCCCGTCATTTCCGTGCACCAATACACCTTTCGAGACTGTTTTTGAGTCATTGGTACTCCGGCGTCGATGGATCATCCGAAGGGAAACTCAGTGCATTTCGGGGTCCTTTTGGAGTGGCCATACTGCAATTTTTAGAACGAAGTTCTCGTGTCAGATCTGGATTTGTATGACCAGGACAGGAGATTCGTGTTGAACTCGGTAACGGACTACGGTGAGCAGGCTCCGCACTTCGTCTCTCAAAGTTCTTCCATGACATATTATAGCCAAAAGTGGTTTGGTGAGGCGCCCATGATGCAACACTGAGGGTCGATAATCAGCCGAATTTTGGTTGACGGCTGACGGTTGGTTGATTTTGGTTCAATCAACATGAATAGGTTGTTTTTGGGTGGTCGATATTCCATGAAGTCTTGGTTGTTTCCCGTTACTTGGGTTCAGCTCTCTTCATTGCCGATCTGAAAGTCACTGTTCATCAGAGTTTTCAGAGACACAAACGAGCGCACTTGAAGGATGCCGCACCATTCCTGAGGTCATGATCAACAGATGGTTTCAGCGAAAAAGACCTCAGCTCGGAAGTTGGCTCATTCTGAGTGCATGCGCGTACGTGAATGTGCATCCTCGACAGGAGATATTTTGAGAGAGGCTTTGGCTCGTTGTTCTCTTGGTATGGTTTTTAACCCACCTCGGTGTCGCTGAGAACGGTTGAGAAAGTTCACCGGATGATTACAGAGTCTTCGTGCTAAAAATGACGGTGGGCGACTAACCATAGCCAGTTACTCGTGGCGTCTGATTGGAAATGAAGGTATGTTTTCCAACTTCTCTTTCTCTTACATGGTCACTCATGGCACCTATTATTTCTTCTCTCAACGACAATACAGCGTGTTTCTACTCCACAAAACCGTGGCGATGGATTCCCACCCGTGACTATGCTCCGAATCGAACATGACGATGCCGTGTTCAAGCCGCCTGTATGAATACCTGTAAGGTATAGTACGTTTAAATTTGGCCTTTCCCGCTAATATACATACAACTCCAGCGAATCATCGATCCTCCCTCACTAGTCGACTCAGAGACCATGCAAAACGTCCTCGCAGGGGACCCGACCATTATCGGTTGTCAAAAATGGTACATCTCAGATTTGCTAACAATTGGGATCTATCAGGACTCTCCAAGTTCACCTTGATGAATGACGAATGGTAAGCGCCATCAGTTGATAGAGAAGCAAAATAGATTCAGCGCTTTAGCCGTGGTTCTCTCCCGAAATCCCCTGACCATCTATATATGGTCGATCAACGCTTACAATCCACCACGGTCAAAAAATTTAAATATATACGTAGGGCACCAAACACATGGTTCATTCCGGATAACGTCAATGGAGCTCAAATTCCAAACCTTATCCTCAATTTTTTGCCTATAAAGCCGCAAGCGGGAATCTTTCTCTTCGTGTCCTCCTACCACCATGGCCCCAGCACCTTTCCCTCTTGACAAGGCATATCTCACTGCAATATGGCTTGAGACTCTCTTTTACGGTGAGTAAACGGGTCATCGACCTAAACCTGCAATTCGCACATGTTAATTCACTGTCAAACGAGTAGGAATTAATCTCTCCCTCTTCTTTTCGTATCTCTTCATCGCCCGTTCCACGCGCAAGACGAGGACTATTCAGCCAGTAATCTTCGGTGTTGCGGTGATGATGTTTATCTTTTCGACAATCCATGTTTCGATGGGATTCCAGCGGTTAATTGAAGGGTTCATCGTATTGAGAGACCAGCCTGGGGGACCTGCGGCATTCTTTTCGGATGTTTCTGTCCCTGCCAATGTCGCCAAGGTGACAATTCATACTGTGAACTCGGTCTTGGGGGATAGCATCATGGTACGGGTAACTCAGGGTATATTTAGGCCTGGCACTCTAAAGACGAAAACCCCTTCTAGGTTTGGCGATGTTATCACGTTTGGGGAAGAAGTCTTCTTGCTTCGGCTCTCCCTATCCTCTTGATTACTGCTTCCGCCGGTAAGTATTTCGTTTCACCCTCTCATTAACGCACATTTCCTTCTTTACTTATTGATCGATTGGTCAGTCTGTGGCTTTGGACAGTCCGTCATTTTTGCCAAAGCAAAGCACATCCACAGTGCATTTGAAGAGGAGCTGGAGAGATGGAACGGATCTCTTTTTTCATTGTCACTGGTGACGAACGTGGTCGTCACATCTCTCATCGCGCTCAGAATCTGGTCCGTTTCCTAACCGCACCAATTTTTCCCCGCTTTGACCGAGATTGACTCGATCTTTCAAACTTTGACAGGTACCTCGGCCGTCAATTCTCAAATACAAGAACCTTTATCAACTACCAAAGGGTTCTCGTATTGATAATCGAGTCCGGGTCCATCTACTCAACGGCTCTTGTTATTGAAATCACACTTTACTTCTTGGGGAGTAACGCTTTTTACATTGTATATGATCCGATCGCTCAGTTGACGGTAAGCGCTAGTCGTTTTTACTCAGTGTCTAATATCCTAAAAAAATAACCCTCTTATTTTTTTAGGCAATTGTACCGACCATGATCATTATTATGACGAGTTTGGGACTGACCTCTAATGATCTAAACTCTGCGCAGACCCGCGCAGCGTCGGCTGGTGATACTTCTACCACGGTCACTTTGGAGTCGCGACCGAGGTTTGCCATTCGTACTATGATTTCGAGCTTTGGCGTAAGTTCAAGTCATGATTCAGACGGAGAAAAAGATGTTGGAATGTTGAAAGTCTAAGAATTGAATGACTCGGGGCTCCCAACACTGGATTGTAGAGCTAAATCTTTGTAGCATATTACCCTCTTGATCATTATTTATCGGTATTGCCAATTGAATTTTCGGTGAAGTTCAACGTCCCGACGATGTTTATTCGTTTGTATTTTTTTGACACGGCAACGGAAATCAAAATCCTGGTTCTCCGCAGACCCTGAATGAAGCTGAAGGGTGAAACCTCGGATGGAAACTCAGGAGCTCTACATCCATATCATGGTTTTGATGGTTTTTCAAAGAAGTGGTACAGTATCAAACAAGTTAAACAGCAAGAAGCTAACCATGAAATCAAGACTTTGGAGGATCATACAGTGCCTCCAATAATCTTCGTACTTCTGTCCGTGTACTCCGATTCGCTGCGTATTTTCGGATTTCTCACGTCTCCAACGACCTAGATATTTGAGGCATGTATTCCCCGAGTATCTCCACAACAGCTGGAAGATCAAGATTCGTGCGCGCGAGTATCGGAAACCAGTCTGTCGCACTGACTTTCGTTCTGTACATAGCCGAAGTTTACCGGATAGGTTGATTTCCATACGAGGTTGACGGTAATGCTAATTCAAATTGAATTTTTGGCGAGCATCCCGATGATATTTGTTTTCTGATTCGGCGACTCAAATAATTCCCGGTTTTTTCTCGCAGAACGGTCACTGGAAGGGCGAAACATCGGATGGGATCCCAGGCGGACCTGGATCTGTATCATAATGTTTGATGATTTTTCGAAGAAGTGGTTCAGTATCAAGCAAGTTCAACAGCTAGAAGCTGATCATGAAATCAAGAATTCGGAGGATCATATGCCTATTGCTTTGTCCGCGTACTCCGAGTCGTCGTGTATTTAGACTTCTCATGCCGTCGACGACCCTGAATGTTCAAGGTATTCCCCCGAGTATCTCCACAACAGCTTGGAAGATCAAACTTCGTGTGCGTGAGTATCGGAATCCGTCGTACATAGCTTTTGCTGTGTACATAAGTTGCCGGAGACGTTGATTTCCATATGGTAATTGAGGGCACTCGAGATCTGTACAGGACTTGAAAAAACGTGATGACTCCTACCGTCCGCCTCTCAGAAACGGTATTCCTTGGGTTTCTTTCGACGGGAGGTATACAGACCACTCATGGTGAGTCAAGGGACTGGGTAGAAACGTTTTGGACCAGGAGCTGATATATGATAAGTATGCTATTGATAGGTGCCTCTCACGGTCAATCCAAATAAGAAGGCTATGCGGCTCTTGAGCGAAGAACAACCACCGTACTAGGCTGGGACTGTGATGAATGAAATCTTTGTGGAGAATAAAGTAACTGGGTACAAACGATCCGATGCCACTTGCCAACAAAAGTGCGAGCCTAAGAATATCATATCACTATCATGGTTTTCATCTGTATCATTTTCTCCGCGAATAAACCTATGAAGAACTCGTTACTATTAGTACATCCTATCAATTGCAAGCACAAACTCTCTTCGACGTGGCTTCAAGATCGGAGGTATTGGTCGATATTTCTTGACCGGGACCTTTCCATTCACATCCACGGATTCTTCCGCAACTTCTGAACGTGCTAGTCGTCTCTGCTAAGTAGTGTCGCTGCGCTCTGGCCGATACCTAACCTCCTTGCCTTGCCGACCACTCGCCGGATAGAGCAGCTGCCTGCCTTCTTGCCTCCTCAGAGGTGAACAGATTTTTACGCAGACTCTTCCTCCTTACGCATGTGTTCGACCAACTCCTCGCGTACGTCAGGACCAGCACTCACCTTGCACCTCAATTCACTATGACAGGATCCTAAATTGACGTTGCAACACATAAATGCGAAGAGGGAAGGTAAGATTGAATAGCGCGAGGAGGAACGGAACGTCGGATTTTGAACTGTTTGTGACTTGTGCCTCCGTTCGAGAAAATATAATGCCAGTGGTGTCTACTGTCCGGCCGGCCGCACAGACACAGAAGTCCCGAAGAGAGGGATCCAGGAGACTGAATAATTTATCGTTTATAGTGCCCGACCGTCGTCATAAAAAAAGAAGACTAGGCTTGAGTAATCGCTCAGAAAATCACGCTTGATGTACAACCATAGCTCCAGAACTCTGAAGAGACTGAATACGGGAGTTTTTGGCCTTTTTTCGTGCAGTAATGTTTGACGGAGTTGGACTGCAACAGTAAACAAAAAAAAATCAAAACCGCCGTCAGACAAGAAATTGGGTTAGTAACGCACCCTTGAGTTACGAGAACTAAGTACAGTCAATTTCATCCTCCGTAGATGAGCCAATGAAAGCTTCACTGACAGCTGTATTTGCCTCTATAGGGCGACTCTAGAGGACTGTTTTCGCGCAAAAATCAAGTGTAAATACGATATCGTATCGGAGAAGGAGGTAACTGACATTGAAGGTGGACAAACCAAGTGAAGGAAGAGTTAAGAAAAACGCGACGCAGTTGACCCGGTAATATCCGGTTGTCGAACTCACCGGTCACCAGGCCGCTCACCTCAGACCCGGTGACCCCTGCTTTGACTCTGACCTCCATCTCCTTACTCGAGGTCTCGAGAGTCGACGTTAACCAGAACTGCTTCAGATGATATTTCAACGGTGATGCAAGCGGACATGTTTTACATCAGTAATTGGGGTAAATAAATTTCGGCCTTTTTTGCACCTTTTTTAGTGACTTTTCTGGCTCTTAGAGCCCATATGTCATCATACTGCCAAAAAAGGCATAAGTGATAGGCTATGTCTCATTTCGGCAAAGCCACGGTAAATAGCCGACGTCAACGCCCTGTCGACGACGGCAGTGGCAACACTCGTGCTTGGCTGACAATTGGTATCGAGTTTCGGGTCCTCAAGGTTCTCGATAATAGCAGTTCCTTCCTTCCTATCAATGCTTAAAATCCACTGAAAACTGTAGGGACTTTCACAAAAAGTCAAAAAGTCCGGAAAGTCTACAATTTTTCTACCTAATTACGGATGTATGGCATAGGTATGCATGGCTGACATTTGATAAACATAGACCTACTCATACATACAACGTAGAGCATGCAATTCCACGAAGTTTTCCGCTATTCTATCGCCAACCCGTCGTCTGCATCATTTCTCTCACCTTTTGGACCCTCCGATCGTGAGTCAAGGACTCACTGGCAATCAATGTTTTTTCTTCAACCTATCATGAGTTGGGGGAGTCATTTGCGATGAATTACGCGTCCAGTCAGACTTGGGAGTATCATGCGCCGACCCAGAGGTCGAACGAGCAGTGGTGGACCTACTAGTTGGATGTATTAGACGGGGAATGCCGCTGGGTCGAGATTGAACGGCAGCATTGCGGCTCACAGGCTGCGCTGAACCTCGGGAAGAACGTGAAGGGAGAGTACCACTCTCCCCAACAGCAGAGGAAGTGCTGTGTTCCCAGAATCGAATCGAAGGGAGCCGAGTTGAGCCACTAGTAGCCACGGCAGTCTTGGCAGGTCGATCACGAGAAGAATGGGATGCATCGTCGGTAGTGAATTTTGTCGACGTTTGGTGCCTCTTATGAGCTGGAACAGGACACATGGGTCGTGATGAAGGGCCGGGCATAATCGAATCTGCTATTCGCTGGGTGTTCAGCAGGCTATCTTCCCCGTACGGACTACCATTCCTCTCCGGCCTCGTCTCGCGGAATGTGTCCTCTCGCTCGGAGGTCAAAAAGCCGTCGAATATTGATATCGGTTCACCCGAGTGAGGTGAAACAATAGGCGACGCCATTTCAAGTCCGAGTGGTTTCTCTCTTCCTTTCCCTTTACTTAACGCCAGACTTTTACCCGTTTCAAGTTTACTTGAACCCAGACCTCCAGAAGTATTTCCTTCGTCCTTCCGATGCTTTCCGTTCTTAGCCTGTGACTGTGCGACTCCTGATGATAGTGTAGAGTTACGACTAGGTCCTGGCCCAAAATCTCCACTGTCGCTATGCGTACCCCTGAACCGACTCAGATCCGGAAGTTTGAACTGCAAACTAACATCTGAGTCCAAATCCGACGGCGGTGGCCTTGACCCTCGAGATGGTGTGTTGAAAACATTGTCCTCGTCCTCTTCATCTCCAGGCAGTCCACCTCCTTGACCAGAATCATGCCTGAAGTTGGGTGGTATGATGAGATCGTCCTCGACATCCTCTTCGCTGGTATACGGACCAAGGTCATCAGGATCCAAACTCGTTTCAATCTCAAGTTCCGCATTTGCTTCTATTCTAGCATCGCAGCCGCTGTTTTGTGGCGGTAATTCGCTCGCACCAGTTGGAGGCTGTGAACTAATCTCCACCGCGGTTGCCTCGAGTGGAGTGTTGCTGGGAACAGACAAAGCAGCAGACCTTGCGCTTCTGTTAGCAGCACGCTGCGATCGACGAGACGGCGCTTGACTGCCTGCATGACTGTCCTTTTTCGTAAACCACGATGGCGGCGGCTTACTCCAATGTTTCCATATCCGTGATACCTTACGGATGTCAGGGTCCTTCATAAGCTCGTGGTACCTTTGCTTCTTCTTCGATCCTTCGGGGGCAGCCTCCATATTATCCAATTTGAGTCCGACATCGACAGTGACAAAGAACGGGTGAGCGTGCATGGTTAGCCGCATGGGATTCTGGGAGTCAAGGCGGATGGGGATGGTGTCGTCGATGTCTTTCCATAGGTGCCACTTCTTAACAGGCTTCGTTCGGTCAATCCTCTGCCTGTGAATCACGCAGCGACTCTTGCTGAAGTTTACGTTGCATAAACGGTAGTTCCAGACTTTGTCGTTGAAATCCTGTCACGACTGTGTGAGATAGGGATACATCAGCACCGGACTTGGGACTCACCTTCATTGGAGACTTCCGAGCACTGAGAGTGATCGGCTGTGCGTCGGCGCAATGTTCAGGCTTGAATCAACATTCAAAGTATACAGAACAAAGTCCCATGCAAACTCTAGACAGATAAGCTGCACCGAATGGGAATGGAACATAGTATTAGCGCTCAAAATAATTCAAGATACAGAAACACAACTCACCACCTCTGTTTTGGTACTTCGAGGCATAATGTGAGCACATTGCACATCTCCTTGCTTGGTGCCTTTGACCCAGGTGATAACACAGCGGAAACCCATCACGGAACGTTGACCACATCTGACTCTGGCCGCTTCACAAAACCGTCGGAAGATTACAGCTCGTTGGGCGGGGGTATGATCTTGGAAACATTGAGCAAGCCCAGGCGAAGCGTAGATGTAGTCGTGATCATTCGGATCCGAGGGAGGATCGCTTGACAATGATTGAGGAGCAGGTTCGGCGGAAAGGAAGACAGGCATGGAAATTGAGGGAGCTGTCGAGCCTCTCGATGAAGGCCGTAGAGCAGGAAGCTCTGGGGCGACATTTTATAGTCTCGACAGACAATGGAGCGATCCAGATTAGGGAGCAATCCACCACTATACCCACCCATTTTTGAACCACAATGATACGGTCAAACGAGTTTGACCGTGGTCTATGCAGACGAGACACGTGCCTTTCAGCTTTGCCTCAGCGAGACAATGCTTGCCACCATTATTCACGATGGCAAAGCAGGTCTCGCTGCCACA
>MU127804.1:264819-367887 GCA_014904975.1 Marasmius fiardii PR-910 | reverse complement strand
CTGATCCCCTCATCTCACCGCGAGACAGCATAGATGGAGAACTTGGATTTCGGAACAGGACGAACAGAGAATCAAGCGCTCACACGCGACGCGTCGCTTGCACATGACCGTGTAAATTACAGAAAACTTGCCAAATTAACACGCTTCTTGACTTCGTTCACTCACCACCCAACATGCTTCATCTTCCAACACTTGACCAGCTTACCGCAACCACGGCTGAGGATCCTGTAGAAACGATTTTTCTGAACCCCAATGACCCTGAAGGCTGCGCGAGTGCTTCAGACGCTGTTTTTCTATTCTTGCCACTCACTTTGGTTCATTTCAGTACTACTCTCCTTTTGAGTTCGCTCTGGGGTTCGAAAGGCGTGGGCAGATGGACCTCGATACACCATACAACAAGATTCAATGTAAGTCGCCACATCTGGTTGGACTCCGAAATGGACTAATGTTCTTCACAGTACGATCAAGCATGATCAAACTGTTACACACGAATGCATGGGCGCTGCTTCCGACATTGAAGGTTATGAAGGACGTGAAAAAATTTCATCGGGCTAATTTGGAATGCCCAGTAAACGAAAGAAAATTTTACACCGATGTACGTCCACGCAGTCCTTGGTTGTTCTGAGCCAAACTCTTCTACAGGTGTTTCCCGTGCAGGAATATGAATACGTTTTACACCCTATCGAAATGGACGTTGAACTCGCTATCATTTCTGGGAACGGTGAACGCCAACCCTTTCAACATCCGTACAACGACTTGCCACATTTTAGGTCAAACGCACATCCTCTCCATGTGATCATGAACGCCTCCTGGAAAGACGCTGCGGCAGCCCTCAACAACAACTTTCTACCGGATATTCTGACCGAGATTGGCATGCTATGGAATAAAACTCCGCACGAATTCTGTTATGGGGCCGATTTGGAGGACATCCAGGAACAGTCGGGAGCGAAATCACGACACGGTGCAACGAAAGCTCAGCTGGAGGAGACCACAACGTCATCTCTTGCAAGAATGAGTAATTGCTCACCGTCTTGGAGGCCGAGGTTGGTTTTGGGCCGGTTTCCGTCGACTGAGGGTTGGGTCAAGCATCAGGCGCACTTTCAAAGACTTACAAAGACAATGATTACGAGTCGAATGACAAGGGGAGGTTCATATTGTCTTACACAAACTCGGAGACGTAATGTACGTCACACTCCATACAGAAATTCGGAAGCGTTGGTGGACTGATAGGACTTTTTATTTGGCATTTTCTCACATCGGTCCTGTATCCGCATTGCAACCTTTACTTTATAATATCTTCTTGTGTATTAATAGTCAAGTATATGACATATCATCTATAAGACCTTGATCGAAATAGAGCGAGGAATGTTGAGCACCAAAAAAACATAGTGCCGTATCGTCGTCATAAGAATGAAGACTAGGCTTGCATAATTGCAGTGCTCGAAAACTCATGGATTTATAACCATAACTTGCTATGATGCCAGAACAGTTATGGGTGATCCCCGTTCACGGCAAATACACTCGTTGCCAGGAGAGAACATGCATCTAGCATTCTTCGGATGTTGCCCGACTCACCCACAGTGGAGTCTATACCGCCCATTCCGAGCATCAAGTTAAATAGACCGACCTGAATTCGACCCACATCGCTCAACTTTCCATCATGTCGTCCGCCCTCGAACGCTCTTTACAAGCCACAACGGACTTTGCAGCAAGACGTGCAACTCCGCTGGCAAAAATGCCGACAATATCTGAACCTGTACAACACAAAGTGGACTTTTTCTCCAACGACTATCTCTCCTTCGGCACAGACCCGAGGGTGAGAGAGCATTTCTTGCAGAAATTGAGCGGGGAAAAGCATATTCTTGGGACTGGCGGGTCGTGAGTATGCGATATCCCGAGATTCGTCCAAATACTCACCAACGAAAAAAATTCAGACGGTATCAAGATGGAACCACACCGATCGTGATCAATTTAGAACGCCGATTACAGAATTTCTTCAATGCGCCGGCATGTTTATTATTCAACTCGGCATATGAAGCTAACGTTGGCTTGTGCCGCGCGTTGGTAGGTAATCGCCACATATCTCAGGCTTGATTTTTGGGGCTTGACCACTTCGACCAGCCCCAGAACGGTGACGTGGTAATCGTCGATGAGCTGGTACATGCTTCCGTTCACGATGGACTTCGTCAATCGAAAGCCCGAGACTCAATCATAGTCTTCCGCCACAACTCCGTAGAGGACCTTCGAAAAATTTTGGCAAACTTAGTCAGCACTCGAACTGGTATCAAAGGTCAAACCTCATCCGTGTTCGTCGTCATCGAAGGGATCTATAGTATGCATGGTAAGCCAGGCGGAAAAATCGGAGATAAGTCAACTCACGCGTGGGTTCGATGAAGGAGACTTCGCACCTATCAAAGAAATCAGTGTCGCAATGAAGGAGATCCTGCCTCCTGGAGTCGGGCAGCTTTATGTTGATGAAGCGCATTCGATCGGAATCCTCGGAAAACAGGGACGAGGTATTGTTTGCATGCTTGGGATGGAAGATGATGTCCCACTACGGGTTCTGGGGTTTTCGAAAGCCATGGGAACATCGGGAGGTAAGCATCCTGCTCAAAAGTGAAGACCAGTGGAAGGACTATCGTGTACCATGTACCATCGTAGGCGCCGTCCTCTGTACACCGACCGTCCGACATTACTTGGTCAACTCATGCAGGAACTTGATTTTTGCCACTACGTTTACCCAGTCGAATGCTATCGCCATGGACAACGCTATCGATATTCTTGAAAGTCCTATAGGTGACGAGGTGAGATGATTCAATAATTCAGAAACCTCGTATAGTGACTTTGCGAATTCCCTATAGCAAATAGAGAAAGTACACAGAATTTCAGGCTACGCTCGCAAGGAAATGAAACGCATGCTACGGGACGTACCTGTCAGTCTGATGCACGTCGAAACAGACGGTGCTCATCAGTGCTTGCAAGGGGCTTACTCAACTATGCTCCCTCTCATTACGCCCCTTGTAGTACAACTTGCTGAACATCTTAGGGCTTCCGGGTATTTTCCCAGAGAGATAATGCCGCCAGGAGTCCCAAAGGGACATGAAAGGATACGCTGGACTTTCCATGCTGCAAACACAACGCAAGAGGTAGATGAATTCGTCGATGTCGTTCGGGTGTGGTTGATTGAGCAGATGAAGGTGAAAAAGGTGCCACTGGTCAAAGCAAGTTTGTAGATATCTTCAATAGTCTGTAGTATGAGAGGGGAACATCCACAGCACTTGATTTACCAGACCGTAGTAATGGTAAGGGTACTTGCACAGCTTTCGGTCCGATCCGGATATCTCGCAGAAGCGGTCCGAAAAAGCACCCTCTTCTCTTTCTCTACCCTTGATTCAGCTTCATCCAGTATGGGAATCTACTCATTCTCCATATCTCATGTGTTATTACGAGCATTTGTCTATCCGCAAAACTTCCAAAATGAAGTTATATCGAAACAAAAAAATAGGGTCTGCCATACACTCTAATCAATCGCTGTACGTGAGAATAGAGATAAAAGAAGCAAAAATGAGTCTCTTTTCCCCCAAACATCGTTTTTGTGCCCCCTCCAAAATTTGTAGTGACAGCTAAATCTCGCCAAGAAAATGCTCTCTCCATACCTCCAGACCCGCACTTTCAGGCTGCCCGAACAATCGAGACCAAGCCCATATGCCAAGCTAAAGTCGACCAAGTTCTTTCTCTCAATCTACCAAATCATCCCATGTCAAGTCCTCAAGAATAACAGACACACCATTCTGTCTCAAGCCACCTATCTCCTTCAGCAGATCTGATCGCACATTCAAGGCCGACATCTTCTCTCCGAGTTCAACGCGACGTTGAAGCCGAACAGTCTTCAAAGACATTGTTGTTTGCCTTGATTTCGAAATCTCCAGAAGATCTTCCAAGATATAATTGTAGCAGGCGGCTTCACTATCACGGAGGAGCGAAAGATATTCGAGTCTCGGAAGTAAAGGAGGATCTTTGGATGTATCTTTTAATTATGACAGAAAGGAGAAGAGGAGTCCATCGCTATCAGAGTTCCGCACTGAGTTTGGAAACATATCGCACGTTCGAAGTTCGGAATGAGTTAGGTTGGGAATGATTTCTAATATCTTCGAAAGAGGGCTTTTGGGTTGGAAACTCTGATAATCAAAGTCCGTGAACCATATAGAGAGCCTCCGTAACAATGAGGATTGATTCAACATCGCAAGGAGTGAGCCCGGCCAGTAACGTCGAGTGACTTGCTGCACAGAGCACTGCAAGTCAAAGGTGTCTAGGACCAGCATATGGAGCAAGGGGAACAGTGCATCGAGGTAACGAGAGAACATGCGAGCCCGGAGCCCCGGATCCCCGGATCCTCAGACTGCATAGGCGGGGGAGCTGGACCAATGGACAACTATCAATGCCCTCGAGGGAAACACTATCATAATCATCAAAGTCCAATACTAAATTGCGAAGAATTTCACAAAGCGACAGTATTTTGACAAGATGCTCCATCGTTTCATTATCGCCGGGATCATTGCCAAATGGTTGGAGTCTCAATATTGTGAGCTGTACATATGGGAGGGAATATGCGGGATATAGAGATCTTGTTTGCATCGTTCTAAGCTGTGGTGCTCGTTGAAAGGCCTCCCAGTGCCAGTTATCCTCAATGAGCCCCGGATCTGAATAGTTCACGAACGAAACCAAATTGGAGAAGGAAACGTTGGGCAGACCTGAAACTCTATCTTCCAACAATTCTGCAGAATCACCTACATCCAGAGTTAGCGCTCTCCAGCATGAACTGCTCTCCAAAAGAGTCTTCCAGAGAGCAAAAGCATGACCTGGTAGCCTGGGAAGATTAGACAATAGATAAATGTCCAACAGCTTCCCCTTGGACTGCTTTATGACAGTCTGGAGGAGACGACCGGCACCTTGCGGGAGCCGATCGAGTGAAATGTAGAAGTTGGTCCAGAGCTCAGGACTGTCAAGGACGATCGCTCTCCAACGGGGACAAACATGGGAGAGAATAACAGGGGGTATGACTAGGGCTGGTTTGGTAGACCTTCTGTGACAGCAGCAAACTTACGGATTTGTTACAAAGACCATTGCGAAAATATTCCTCCAGATCTCGGTGGGTACCCTCGGCCAAATCTCCAATGCAAAGTGGAGTTTTGCGATGGTGATCTCCAGGGCCTGTTTTGCTTCCTCCCTCATAGTCAGCCTTTGGCGAAGCTGTATGATTTCATCTTCGTCATTCTGGAGCCGACGCGTCCCCTCTTCCAATAATTGATTCAGCCCGTGTCTTTCTTCGTTATTGAAGGAATAGCCAGCTTTTAAACAGGGTGAATCGGCTTGCTGGGCGGCCATTTTTTGAGAATCGAGATCTACTGGTGTTTGAGACCTCCAAGCCTCGGACAATACAGGCTGATGATGGCGCATTACTTTGAGTGTCAACAAGAGGTGAGCTCTGAAGCAGTGGATTTCTGCAAAAAAAAAGCTTAAAGCTTCTTCAGTTATTGCGCTCATCGCAGGCAAAGATGCCTTGACCGTTGACGTACTGATTGTGGATAGTGATTTGACCCCACCACGGATTCCATTCTTGAAGATAAATCTACAGCTTCCAAACACTACCGGACTAAGAATCAAGAGAGTCATAGAGAGGTGATTGAAATTGCCCTAGACTGTCGAGGTAAACACGTTTGACGCCAACAGTGTTGATGGTGGGAGGTGGTCAAATTGGATCCGCGGTGGGACACGTGTTCGACATATTTCAAGTTCCGCCGTCGAGTGGTCAGTACGTTTATCACAGGGTGATTCTGTAATCGCACGTCTTTTTCGCTTTCGAGAAATCTTCAATTGCAAAGAGAGTCCATGAATGTAATCATTTTGATATCTAAAAGAGAAATGTCCACAATAATGAATAGGTTGTAAACGGTGGACAGAGGTACAGCTATCTGAGGTAGCAACGCTGAAAACAGATGAAGGTAGAAACGAAAACAATATTAGCTTCATAGATGGACCTGCAAAGTGCTTGGAATCAACATCTTCATTCTATCCTTTCACCATGCATGGTACCTGCTCTAGCATGCCTGAGCTCTAAACTGGCAAGCGTTGAGGTGGACTCCGGAATACACCTATTCCTGCATCACGAGTTCCCGGTGTTGATCTCCAGATAAGTTCATAGCCTTCTCCAACAAAGTCAGACACTGGAACGCCCAAAGGCCTCTAGAGGGGGGATCGTCTTGTAAACAAGGGCAAGGAAGTTTGCAAAAAAAACAATCTAACCTCTGCCGGTAAGCAAGCTTCATGAAGCACGCAAGGAAGACATATGACAAGCAGACCCATAACAAGGTAAGAAGCTTCTCGGAAGTCAACTTGAAACTCAAAGTCCAGTAACAACTTCACCAATGTACCATACGAATTCAATAGGCTGCAAGTGAGGTCAGCACCACCAAAATTACGGTATCAACAACTCGTGCTCACCACCCTGAACAAGCTGTGAGTACGGTATTTATGAAACACAGAAATCTCGTCCCTTCGCCGTGCAAGATTAGTCCCACCCAAGTTTGTGTTTGAGTAATGGTAGCTCATTTTGGTAGGTACTAAAAGGTATTGAACGCATGAATAATTAACAAGAGGAACCCAACAAGCAGACGGTACTCACCCAAGTTCGCATTTAAACTGCGCGAATGAACGAGGTGGTAAGTCTGAGCGGAGATCCGACTACTGCTTCGCCCGTTCAGGTTTCTGGTCCAGATGTTATTGTAACATACGATGCCATCTGCCCCAACTTCAACACAATTACAGCAATTCGAAGCTTTAATGGCTCTCACCAATCTCGCCAGTGCCAGCCCTGAGACTTCGACTTCCAATTGCGTCGCGACTCACAGGCTCGGATAAACAAGGTGAAAACATTGTTTTTGGACGATAAACCGATGGATCAAAGTAGCAATAGAGCTTATCTACAATCTCGTCCTTGGATCTGACCGATTTTTAAAAGTACAAGTCGAAGCTGCAGATCTTTATTGCGCTTTCGCGGACGTGGAAGATGTCGGAATGAGACTTACTGCCTCGGGGGACGTTGGCGACACTGTTGTCCTCAGCCTTTGCTTGCAAGGAGCTTCTATCCTTGCAACTTGATTGTTATCGAATTTTGCCTGAGAGCCACCGGAGGTTGTTAAGGTCGCATCGGAGGTTTTGAAGGTTCTGTTCGATTGGTCTTGGGGAAAGACAAAAAGACAATTATTGACGGCGAGAGGAGGGTGGCCGATGCGACTCGCTGAGGTAGCGGTCGTTTAGGGTACCTGCACAGCCTTCGGTCCGATTCGGATATCTCGCAGAAAGCGGAGTCCGAAATACTCGTACCTTGACCTGACCCACTGAAGCGATATATCCGTCAAATATCCGTTTCTCTTTCTCTACCCTTTCCTCACGTCTACGGTTAATCATTCAACATACACCTCAAGACCATCAAATGTTTCGAAGTCGACAGGTTATTGAAGACACGAGGGTTTTCAGGCTGATTCTGTGACAGTGGATAGGCGGTGCGCCGGGCTGAAGCGCACACTAGTCGGAAGGAACGGAAACTTTGAAAGTGAGGTTTATTCTTTGTTGGACAAAAAACTACTCGCCAGCTCTGTAACGGGTCATAAACCTGGATCTTGCGGGGCTAATTTGGCGGTATAAACCACAGTACTGAGGACCCGCGGACCCGACTCGCCTCACTGCCAGCCAATACAAGTGTATACCTGTTTGCAACCTTGGTTGGGTGAAGGAAATATTAGGCCACTGGGCGGTGGATGGCTGTAGTGGCTGAACGAAAAACGTTTGGGATCTGTCGGGACTCTCTAATTGCAAATTCGCGTTCATGAATGGACGGTCAACAGAAGGTTGATATCGAAACAAAAATCATGTTGGGCCGTCTTCATATTCAGCTGTGGTTCGCTCTACCCTTGGTCTCACCGCCCCCACACTCCGACCAGTCCTTATATGGAGTTCCAACTTTATTTCGCAGTTTCTCTGGCTATAAAGTATCAAAGACGGGGACCTTTCTGCTTGTATCCTTTTATCACCATGGTCCCAACGTTTCTCCCCCTGGACAAGGCAGATCTCACTCCAGGCGTTGTTCTACGGTAAGTAAACCTCAACCTGAATTTCGAGCATGTTAATTAACCGCCGAACGAGTAGTAATTACTCTCTCCTTCTTTCGTATTTCTTCATCGTTCGTTACAAGCGCAAGATCGGCCAGTAATCTTTGGTGTTGTGATAATGATGTTTACCTTTTCGACAATCCATGTTTCGATGGGCTTCCAGCGGTTATTCGAAGGGTTCATCGTATTGAGGGACCACCCTGGAAGGCCTGAGGCATTCTTTTCGGTCCCGGCGAATGTCGCCAAGATGAACGATTCATACAGTAAACGCGGTCTTGCCCCACTCAGGGCGAATAACATTTAGGTCTGGCGATGTTATCACGTTCGTGAAAGAAGTCTGCTTGTTTCAGCTGGTCCTATTTTTTAATCGCCGCACCCACTGGTCAGTACTTCACTTCAGCCTCTCATCAACGCACGTTTCCTCCTTACTTATTGATCGATTGATCAGTAGGTACTAGGCTGTCATTTTTGCCAGAGCAAAGCATATCCACAATGCCTTTGAAGTGGAGTTGGAGGGATGGAATGGAGCTCTCTTTTCATTTTCGCTCGTGGCGAATATGATCGTCACATCTCTCATTGCGCTCAGAATTTGGTTCGTTTCCTCACCAACTTTTCAAAATACAAGAACGTTTATTAACTACCAAAGAGTTCTCGTATTGATAATTGGTTCCGGATTCATCTACTTAACAGTATTCTGCTCGTGCTTTAACTCTCGGGAAGTGACATTTCGTTTCAATCGCTCAATCGACGATAAATCGCTAGTCCCCCTTTGTCAAGTCACTGATATCTCAAAAGAAGATTCTCACCCTCGCTCCCTTTGTTAGGCAATTGTACTGACCATGATCACTATCATGGACGAGCTTGGAACTGACCTCTAACGATCTGAACTCTGCGCAGACCCGCACAGCGTCGGCTGGCGATACTACCACCACTTTGGAGTCGCGACCGAGGTTTGCCATTCCCACTATGATTTCGAGCTAGTTCAAGTCCGGATTCAGACGGACGAAAAGATGTTGGAGTGTTGAAAGTCAAAGAATCGAACGACTCGGAGTTCCTATACTGGATCGTAACTATAAACCTCTTATCGCTTTCTCTCGGCAATGCTAATTGAATTTTTCAACGTCCCGATGATGTTTGTTTGTGATCCGGAGACTCCAATCGATCCCTGAATGAAAGGCGAAGCGTCGGATGGCGGATTCGAGGGATCGACATCTACATCATGATTTATTATTTTTTTTTTGAAGAACTGGTTCGAATTCAGTATCGAATGAATCGAACAGATAGCATGAATCGATCACGACGTGACGATACCATGAATTTTATAGCATCAAATATCTGAGGTAGTGTAACTGTTTATCGAGAATACCTACATGTACAGCTGGAAAATAGAAATGCGACTCGTACCAGAATTCGAACCTGTGGCGGCTTTGATTTCGCCTGTGCAAGTTGCCGGAGAGATCGATTTTATGTCAGTTGAGCGGATCAAAACAGGATTTTGAGAAATGTGGTGCCCACCGTCTAGGTGATGGGTTCCCACAGAGACGAGAGGGATAAGAGCCGTTCATGATGACTCAGGGACTGGGTAGAAAACAATGAGTTTTGGACAAGGAGCTGAAAAGTTCATATAGTGCCTCCCACTGTCATAGAAATAAGCAGGGTATACGCACGGTGCCGTTCCTGCTTGAAATGGAACAAGTCGAAATCGCACACGCTGGACGACCTGTTTCATTCTGAGAGACATCAGAGCTGCAGTATTTTAAAATTTAGCTCAATGCTCCGCTACACGGGTACACCATGTCGGTCAACGTGAGAACCGTAGCGGTAGCCTCGGACGGCTACACTATACCCCTCTGCAATTTCAGAAACTCGAGCGTTCACACTTGAGCTTGATTGACATGAATAATATCTCTTCGCGGGTAATATAATGACTGGAAACAAGCAGGATACCTGTCAAAAAGAGAGCAAAGAATAACATAACTATTAGATTTCGTCGACATCACTATTATCACGTCCTATCGAAGCAAGCACAGCGTTATTTAAGAGAGATATTGTTCAATGATACCCTTGGCGTTAGCATCAACCTTTCCAATCACATCCGAAAGTTCCTTCCACAACTTCTTCTCAAAACGCTGACCGTCAGCACTAAGGATAAAGTCACTGCACTCAGTCACCTTGCTGAACGATACATAACCTCCTCGAAGTTCTTCTTCCTTGTCCCGCTGACCAATGGCCGCATAGAGAAGTTGCCTGCTCCCCTCCTCGGAGGTAAAGGCAAACTTCTCCTCTTCCTTACGCATGCGTTCGGCCAATTCTTTGGGTACATCAGCGCCATCGACTTCGCGCCTTAATTCACTATAGCAAAATCCGGGGTTGACGTTGCAGCATGTAATGGTAGGCGAGGATGAGGGAAGATGCGATTGAATAATGCGAGGGAGGAACGCTGCGATGACTGTCGATGAGAAAGTCAGGGTCAGCTTTTCTTCTCAAGTAGAATTTGAGCTTACGCTTGGTTTCTGGATATCTCCGGAGGGTCTTCAAAGAGTTCCTGTTAAGGCTCAATGTTAGAACACAACCGGAGCAAGATCTTTAAAATAAAAAAGCACGGACAGAACAAACTTCTCCTCATTGAGAGATTCCAGGGAGTTCGCGGCATCGATCACTTCGTGGGGCACCGTTGACCAATAATGAGTATCGCTCGAAACCATGACGATCCTCGGAGTGACCTCAGGGTACTTTCTGGCCGTCTCGAACATCTTGGGGAGATGAAGGATGAGATGGAACGCCGCACTGATCACATTGACTTGTAGACTGTGCAAAATGTTCGAGGGTGAGCATGACGGTGATTCAAAGCTGTTCTATTGCAAACTTACCTTTGCTCCCAACCATCCGGCGTTACAACATACTGGATTGTTGCAAGTGCAGCATTTTCCACGAGGATATCGAGACGGTCAAGCTTAGCGATCTTTTCTTTGATCGCTTTCACCGAATCAAAGGATGCCAAGTCCACAGTCCACAATTCAATGTTCTTGAAACCCGTCTCGGCTTTCAGTTCTACAAGGTAACAGTTAGATTCGGACTAATGTTACGGAAAGGAAAAGAACTGACTGTCCACTGCCTCTTGACCTTTCCTCTCGTTCCTACAGACTATGATCAACTTGGCGGGACCTCTAATCGCGAAGTGTTTCGCGGCCTCGTAGCCAAGACCCGTGTTTGCGCCGGTGATAACAACGACTTGACCTTTCAGCGAGACGCCTTCGATTGCTGGGGGCATGCCCTTCTTTTGTTCTTCTTCGAACTGAGCCCTAGTCAGGATCATGTTGTAGACTAATGTATGGAAAAGTAATGTCGGGTTTGGGGTGATATCGATGTCAGGATTGGAAGAATGCGAATGAGGAACTGGGAATGGGTAGAATTGTAGATTATATACTCACCGTCCATCCCAAGCTTCTATTGTTGAGCTTGCGTACGGTGCCGAGGGCTATCCTGATATGTTCGGCATGAGTACTACTTGAACTCATCCACGGTACGTGTATTATATTGGCCTTTGAACTAATATTTTACCACGGAGCCGTTTCTGGCTTGTTTTTGAAGCCCGGATTAGTGTCATAACTTGACGACTCGGATGTTTACCGATCCTTGCCTGACTTTAAGTGCCCCAGCAACTTCCGACGGAAGCTCTGAATCTCGGGTGTTTGGTATGATTGTAGCAGTTGGACGGGATTGCGTGTTCAGTTGATAGCGGTAAGTTGAACGTTGAACGTTCCGAGAGGGTCGCGTCAAATCGTGCGGGGTTTTCTTAAATTTGTGTGCGGCTATAAAGGATCGTGTTGGATATGGAACAGGGAAGTTGCGTGCTATTGGGAGCTGGATGATGGAGTTGGGTCTAGCGTCAGCGATAAACCTTTTTGAGGGTTTTTGGTCGACTCGCCCAAAATCGTCTAACGACGATGGCGATGGTTTGAACTCGGACTCCCATGAACGCGCATAAAGTTGCAAAAAACCTGGCTGAGGCCCTATCTCATATGGCTTCAAGCGAGTACTCTCATTCCCCATCTCTGTGTCCCTGCTCTTTGCTGAGAGGCTGATGTAGATTGGCCCTGTCAAGTCCGGCGTCTTGAATGCTGTCGAGCCCTCAGGCTGAGCCATTCAGTACTGCTTTGGGGTTAATTCATTCAAGTGAACACATTTTCCAGAGACGGCGCTCTTTTCTGACCGTTTCGATCCACATCGCTGACTAGTAGTTGTGGGGGTTTTGTGGTGGATCTCGGAGGGAATCCTTGCAATCTGTGTCGCTCACGGAATTGTACTTGCCTGTCTCCTGAAGATAGTTCAACACATTCGGTACCGTATTCTCTGATTGTTTATCCTGGGTTATCGATTCTGATTTAGTTTGGTCAACAACAGGATAAAAAAGAGTGGAAACGAACGCACTGGTCAAGACTCAACGTACCAATCGATGTCTTCGCCGTCCACAACTTGCTCTTCTGATCCTCATTCTTCATCGTCTGGGCCCTTCGCACCTAGCTCTTCGTACTCCTCCCATCCAGAATTTCCTCTGTCGTTCACATTGAACTCCGACGTCGACGAAATATATTACTGGGAATGGCCTTCCTCAGATGCGCCTACGTCTGATCTGCCCATGAACGGCGATTTCGATATCAGTCCAATACTGCCGATTGAGACGGGGGTTTCGAAAGGTCGTCGTCACCTCGACTCACACAACACGGAGATGGAGTCGTACATACGTGCGTACAACTGCGACAGCTCACAGTCAGGACAGGGAATGTCTGAGGACTTCTTTTGGTTCTCGACTGAGCTCGACCCTTCGAGGAAGACCCTGATGGAAGTCATTGTGGATGGAGCAACACTGAGCAATTCTCTTCCGGCCCCTTCCGACGTCAGAGGCACTGAACCTCAGCCTCTGAGTCTCTCTACTCTATCTCCTACTTCCACATCACCACCCATCCCTCAAGCAATTACAAAACGTAAGTCAACTTGTTTTCGGTTCTTTTCTGGATACAAATTTATTCCGTATCCTTCGCAGCAAAATTTAGAGCATCTGGTAGTCTTTTGGAGAGATTAGATGAGCTGGAGAACGTATGCAAAGCCTCTCATGCCAGGTTCAGCCTCCCATCGTCGTTTACAGATTCAATTGGAAAACGAAGACAGATGTACTCGGAATTTGCTTATCACGCCCAGGAGCTACGTAAGCTAGATAATTCATCCTGGGTGCTACTTGCTGGGGCAAAGCACGCCGTAAAGTGGTCTTCGATTAGCAAGGTGCGGAGAACCCTACCTCTTCTTGGTTTCTCAATGACTGATAGCCTTTCTTATGCACAGGACATACAAACGTTGCACAATCTAGAACGACAGTTTACGAAGGCTAGGAGCAGTCGTTCTCTCGCCCAATGGGAGGAATATGATGGGAAGGATGCCCAGGAGGTTGCGTGGCTGCCTTCCAGCTTGGAAGAACTCCAAATGCAGGTGTCCTTGGTCAACAATGAGTTGAAGAAGAAGAAAATGGACGCGACGGTCGCTCAAAGCGGTGAACGCTAGGCGGAAATGGCACATCAGGAGACTAGAGATTATTATGGGTCTCTTGATACAAAAGATGGTGCCACTGGAGAAGATCGAGTAATTGGGCGAAAGGGTCGTACGTTTCATAGAAAATAATATAGTACGTTCGTTATTTTTTCAGCATTCATTCGTTCAACTTTCTCTGTTTTAGGTGGAGGGTTTTCAAGGAGAGCGAGGAATCTACGATGAGATCTTAGTCTTTAATCGCGACAGTTGGAACGCGGATGGTGACGGTTTGTAGTTCCTTACCGACCTGATCTCCTTGATTTTGAACCATATAAGTAGAGAGCTCACCACAAATTACCGATTGGATCGACGAATCCACTGAAGAAGGTATGTTAACCCATCGGTGCTGAAGACCCGTATTCATCGACAATCTTAGATTCAGATGCCAATAGCTCAGAAGCACTTACTTCTCCTGCAACTCCACAATCCCCCACCACCCCACACGACATCCCTAATACATCTGCCTTGTTCAGAGAGCCACCTTCCGCTCCTCTGACTTCCATGACCACCAATTCCAGCGAACGCAATGAACTTGGTGGTACACCCGTCCTGGGCAATCAAACTTTCAATCATAACAAGAACACGGATACCACAAAATCTCATAAAACGAATACCGAAACCAACACCCACTCTCATAACGTCTACATTACGAACCATCGTCCTCGTCCACGTCAAGAACACCGGCGGAAGTCGCGTTGGAGCGTAACGAAGTTTCTATATCAGCACGTATACCTGCCAATAGTTTGGAGCCCATGCTGGCATTGGTGCTCTCATCAGGGAGGTTGGATGAGGAGTATAATACCGTTATTCGTAGTCCGGTAGTTACGGGCTCTGGCTACTCCCAGTCTCCTGTTTTTTGGGTTTCTTTGACTCTGTCGTCGTCGCTCTTCCTTCACCCTTGACCCTTTTTATATCCTACTCTTACACCTTTTTGCCTTTTCTCGGGTTTTTTTTCTCTCCTCTGCGCTGTCATGCCTCGCCTGCCGTAGGCCCCTTCGTACTTGACAATGTCTACAGCTGTGCCAATGGACTATCATATCGTATGTTATTCGAATGTCTGGTCTCTCTCGTGTGCTAAATTTATTTTCACATATTACACGGATAATCCAAATTGAGCGTCGGGATGTAAGCGAGTCGCTAGTATTCCGCTAAACGTGTAAAATATCGTGTAATAGTAGGGGACGCCATAAAGGAAGTCCTGAGTACTGAGTACTTAGCTCCACCTGAGGCTGACAGGCACGGGGCGTTGCCAGCTCACGCTCCTTTTTTACTTCTCACTCACCGTCATCAATCACTCGCATTACCTGCGGGCTGTATTAGCTGTTCTCCGTTCGTACTGCTGTCCGGTTCTTTGTTTTGATCAACAGACCACGAGCAAGGCCCGTCTTTGGTTAAGGTATGTAACTTTCAGGCATTGCGGGGTAAGCGTTCCTCTGACTCACTTTTTCTTCATATTGAGTAATCGCTGTAGACTTTAATTTTTTGCACTGTGACCTTTGGATTTTGTTTGGCGAAGAAAAAGATTTATGGCTGATAGCAGGTACGGCATACGAGATCTCGTGTAACGAGCGCAGTCACTGAAAAGGATCGCAGAAGTCGCAGAAATATCTTCGCCTGCCATTCGACACCCCGAATATGAACCACACCCCGAATATGAACCACATCCGACCTTTCGAAAAAATTCCCGGTTCTGGCCGAACGCGAGGGTAGAAACCTCCATGGCAAGAATGAGTACTGGCAATCCCGCGAGGTCCCTCGTGCGTGTGAAAGACTCGCTTACAGGTGCCGATGCTCGGCACCTTCACTCACAATTGGATTCGGCGGGGCATCTTGAAGTTGGAGGACATACATCTGTCGTACCGTAACGTTCCCCCAATAATTCAATGTTAGAACATCAAATTTGGTTTTTTTAGTGCACCAGTACTCACAGTTGAGTTTAGTTTAGTTTTAGCCTCCAGAACTTTAAGCTTGTGGACTTTTCTCCTTTATACCTGGTTAGAGCACCAACTCTTGGCGTGTTCTTGAGTTGAATTGATAGGCCATTACTACTTTGGAGCCATGAGGATGAATAGAACTAGTGGGGGCGCAAGTTGTGAGATGTCAAAAAAATTCAAGACGCGTGTCGACGCGTGTCCCATCAAGTCGTGTCTTTTGGGAGGTTTATCGGGTTTCACAAGTACAATCTTAGTTCCACTCGCAATTCCTCTTCACGTCCTCACTGCCTGAACACAGGCTCTCAGAGGCCCTCCTCGCCTGAACACAGGCGTTGCCCCACTTTCTCTCGTTGCCAGTTATTTCTCTGCAGGCATGATGTTCAGAGTGACCTCACTCATTACCTTTTTTTTCTTGTTACAGCCTCTAGTTAGCCGGTGTTACTCATCCTCTTTATCTTTCACCCTCATTGTACTTCGCCTGTTCTGTCCATCTCTATTAACCGCCCTCATCCACCCACATATATAGTAGATCATTGTTTGTATTCACTTCATTCTTCCCTTACCTATCATCACAGTACATATCACCTCCCATCCCACCCTCTGTGTTATCTAGTCAGCCATCTTGAAGTCGGGTCTTTCCGGGCGCTTGACCTGGCCCTCACGCCGCCGCGTGCTGGGCGTTTGTCGCCTATTCTTTGCTACGAACTGAAAGATTGGGTACTGTTTTACCGCGTCCTTCTCACCTTTCATGGGAAATATTTGTAATGTTCAGAACAAATCCTTGAATATTTGTCCTATTCTTGATACACCATGAGGTTCTTCCCTCAAAAGCATGTTTTGTACATATTTTTTGGCCGTAATTGATTTCCAGGACAGAAAATAGAAAAAGTGTTATGAAAATTACAAATGAAATACCTAAACGCACGAGAAACAGTCCTCAGACTCGAGTGGTCAAAATTGACCCAAAATTCGACACAAGTGAGCATCCAGGATGCGCGCTTATATGTCTGCCGCGGCGGAGTCTGAAAACTTAACTCAGCCCCGAGAACACCGAGCCCGCGTCAGGTTGCCGCTCAGCAAGAATGCTCATGTCTTCTCATTTCCTGTAACTCCCATGACGTCTTCCTGACAATAATTATGCTGCAGTACAATACGCAGAACAGATCGCCATACTCCTCCTGGTTAGCGGCAGTTTTCTTCGTCAACTAGGATTCCCTGGTGTCCTTCAACCGGCCGCCGTAGTCTTCTGGCATACACATTTGGTTTCATGGCAAAGCTGCAAGGATGTTTTGTGGTCAGGCTGTCCGTGAACTTAATCCATTGTTCTTTTTTTTTCACGCTTGGACCATGAACCACAATAAAACGCGCGACACGTCGTGACCACGGTGCAGTCACAACTTAAACTTCAACCACCATCAGCTTCACTACTGTGTTCCACCCGCCTATTCTTTCTCTGTCTACTCCTCACTCCTGCTTCGCTGCAACAAATCGAAGGCTCTCAGTGCTTTACCGGTACTGCCAAAGGTTTCAATATCGCTACGAACTCAGGCTGAGTTGAACAACTGGTATGTCACCTCTACCGCCACTCGGTTTCACGTATTCAAATGAAATATAAACTCAAGACTGTTAGCCTTGTACCCTCAAAATCATCGTACTCCGCTGCCGCTTAACATCTCGAGTGTATGGCAAACTTACGACAGACCGTGGATCAACAGGAAATGGAGGAGAGTGTGGTGGAGGCCACAACTACGCAGCGTTCAGCTGCATTTCCTCCGCGCACTAGGTTACCCGTGGAGGTCTGGCGGATGATTTTCTCCACGATGTGTTTGTCGATGTGCGATTATATGTTTGATAGCGACCGTTACTCCCCCGACTCCCCGCTTCTGGGGCTTCCTACCCTTGTCGTCTCTCAAGTTTGTTCCCATTGGAGAAGAATAGTCGAAGGGATGCCTAGGCTTTGGGCTACTATCAACCTCAATTTCTCCCGACTGAACTATAAACCCAATATCCTCGAAATTTACCTGGTGAACTCTGGAAGCTGTCCGTTCACGTTGCGGCTAGAAACCGAGAACGATGGCAGCACGGGTGGACTCATGTCACGCACTCTTGATCTGTGGGCAATTTTATCCGCCCATATACATAAGATGGGAGAGTTTATATCTGCCATGTTGGGTGCCCCTCACGCTTTCTCCCTACCTCCTATTCCAAACCTTTCCCTTCCGCATCTTGAGCGCTACGAAGAAGAAGGTCTGTTCGACCCTCAAGCTTCTTGGGACTGGTTCTGGCAAGCCATCATGGAGGCACCTAACGTCGCCACCTTCATCACCACACTACTCTGCCCTAGAGAAACTGCCTATTCTTCCCGACTCACATCATGGACAATCTATCTCATCGATTTTGGTCGTGATGTCGATATACTTCTCGATGTCCTGCAAGAGTGTGCTAGCCTTCGATCCCTTACCTTATCGAATGTGAGGGGTGCTGATTCGGGCTGGCCCGTTCCAGTTCGAGAGGTCAAGGTACCCTCTCTTCGGGATTTCTTTATAAGTGGGACTCCGCATATCGATGGCTTGTTATCCGGCATTTTCTATTCTTTAAAACTGCCTTCGCTTCAGTCATTATATATTGTATACCCAGAATGGCCTTTGCCCTCTGCGTTGCTCGACATGATTCGGTGCTCGTCCAAATCACTCAAGACGCTCTGCGTTAGATTGACACCCTTGTGGGACGCAGTGTCCTCTCAAGACCCACTTCTTCTGGACATTCTGCAAACCACTCCAGAATTGACGCATTTCATGTTGTGGTTGGGTAGTCCGGAAGTTCTAGATGAAGACGACGAGATCTTCGTTGACGAGATGATATCACCCCTCATTTCCGAGCTCAAAAACAAGTCGCACTATCTTCTTCCCAAACTGGGTTCTATGATTCTCAAACTCCCGGATTATTTGATTGATGCGGAACTCGTTCAACGATTCATGGAGGTGGTGTCTGCAAGACAGCGCACCCCCAATCCATTGCGGGAGCTTCGCCTTGTGCATTATATAGACGAGGACCCAACTCCAGAAGGCGAGGAGGAGGAGGAAGGATTTAACATTTCTGACGAGCCAGAGCTCCTCGAACAAATACGGGTACTAGAAGATGGTGGTGCTAAGGTGGTTGTAGAGCCCCGATACGGAGGGTATCATGGATAGCTCAAAAGCGCTGCTGGGTATATCGCCGAGGAATCGATGAGTTGCGTAGAATCGTGGAGAGTAATATTTGTTTTTATTGTGGATGGGATGTACTATTATATTTCATTTTCTTTGTCAATACAGGTGTATGTCGCGTGCACCCGAGGTCGGAACTGGTTGAGTTTGTGGGCCTTGTGGCATGGTCATCCGCAGCCGTGGTGCGTGATCGCGATTTCGTTGAGACTTTGCGTCGCGCGGCCACCGTTACTCCTGTGTGGTACGTCTAGTTCCCGAATTTTCTTCGGAAGAACTTCAGTGACTCGGATCGCAACGGTTAAACCGGGCTGGGCAGCTGGCCTTGTCTGTTAAACCGTTCGATGGAATGTCGCCCAACTTTCTAGGCTTCGCACCCGACAAGGGTCGGTTCTTATTGTTGCATAAGATTGTGTCGATCTTTCGATCCCCCGTCCTTTGCTTTTGTCTTTTTTTTTTGAACCCACCTGCATTGGTCTCCCTAGCTGACAAGGGGTCGGTTGCGATACCCCGAAGTATCCCAATATTTTTTCTCGTGTAGCTTCCTTGTATACTCGACTTGTATTTGAGGCATCCATCCGTGCAAAGATACGCCTCCTGTTTCAACTTTGACTTGTTCGCTCACTAATAAGATCTCTGTGTTCTGCGCATGAGATCAGTTAGTAGGCATTGGTCAGGTTATGATCCGAGTCAGCAGCCATCCTCTTGTCAAAGAAGAATCAAGGATATGTGGTCTTTGATTCTGGGGTGAGATATAAAATACATTAGATATCTGACTATTGACGTCGATAGTATGGCGAGAGTGATGATAAAGTAAAAATAGTAGGGAAAATGCCGGAGAAATCAAATGTCCTATCAGCCTACCAGCACGTCTGAGCCCAACTTTCTGTACGGAGTGCGACGTAAATCACGTCTCCGACGCGCCTGATGCATAACCCAATCCTCGGTAGACGGAAACCTGCCCAAAAGCAACCTGGGCCTCCAAGACGGCGAACAATTACTTCGCAATTTCAGCTCAGACTCTCCCTGTTCGTCTTCTGGATAGGTCCCGTAAATAAACTCTGCGGGGGAACGATTCCATAAAATCCGAATGGTCGTTAGAATAGACGGCAAGTGGGTATCATTGAGGGTAGCCGTTGCTTGTTTCCAGGAAGTGTTCATGACTACGTGGAGAGGGTGTACTGACGATCTGAAATGTGGTAAGTCAGTGTATGGATGTTGGAAGCATTGACGTTCCCCAGTCGAGGATATGATGTCAATCTCCTCTTTTAGCTTGATAGGGTATAACACGTATTCGTACTCCTGCACAGGAAATGCCTGTATATACCACCTGACGGTCAGCTTGACTCGAAAAATGTAGAAGACAGTGGCGACATGCATCAAGGTAGATTTGCCTTTGATCTATCGGACATCCTACGGTTGGCCCAATGGTAAGCGACTATTGCCTCCATCGTCTCCAATGTGGGTAGGAGGGCCCATCCGGTCTTTTTAAACAGCTTACTCATACTGGATCGTACTGAATCGAGATAATTAGCTCCCTACAAGCTTGAATATGAGTGACGCGTACGTTGGACTTTGTTGTAAGGTTTATCGAGTTCCATCTGCTCGCGTCCTTTGAGCCCCAACGCAAACTCGAATGAGGAGTAGCACTGTTGGGTTTGCAGAGTCAGTGGCATGGTAATAGGAACACAGCGTCAGACATACTCACTTCGCCTTTAGGATCTATAGGATTCAAGAAAATAGTCTCCAGTTCATCTTCAGCGGTAGTCGCGGTGAGCTGGTCAAGAGACGGGAGGTCATCCATCGTGGTGGATTGGTGAGCGTAACAAAAAGGTCCCTGGGAAATTCTTATAGATACGCGATCTGATCTAATCGCGATTTTTTGAGACTGCGTCGAGCGACCATCATCACTCCCGTGTGGTACGTTTAGTTCCCCTTCTTGCCTTGTTCGCCTCGCTTCATGCTTGTCGGTTTTATCTCAAGCTTCTGGTACCCAATAATTTGAGGGACTTGTCAGTGTTTATCAGGTTGGGTCGGTATGTCACTCGACTCTCTTATCATAATCACTGATAGACTCATCCTTCGGCTCAGATATCAAGTGTCCACATTATCAAAGTCAGCTCGAGCGTGAAGGAGGAAGATACGGGGTCGAATTGGATACTTTTTGGTACGTGTCCGCTTACATGGCTCGCGAGCACCAAAAGCCAATCTCCCGTTTCAAGACAAATTAGACGGATACTTCAATGCAAGCCCAGAGAGCAATACTCTGCGGAAGGTGCCAACATGTGGCCAATAACAATTATCACCCAGACGACCGCCGATTCCAAACTATCGAGCCCCGGTTTCTCCACAGCGACTACGTACCCTCGGATATCGAGATATCTAAATTGAAAGACGCTTTGAAGGAAGCAGAACAAGAAATAGAGCGGTACGAAGAAGACCTGGCAGTTTTACGGCAAACTTTGGATCGGATAGAGAAGGCAAAAAGTGCTGTCGAAATCACGAGCATGAAACGTCGCGCTGCTCTCTCAGCACAGCGAAGGATACCTGCAGAGATTTGGGAAAAAATTTTCTCCATTCTCTGCTTGTCGCTTCACAAACATTCGATTGATATCGCTCAACGCTATGATCTGGCACAGTCAGAATCTCTGCTTCTACAAACCCCCGCCATACTTATTTCCCAAGTCTGCTCTCATTGGAATGCTATCACTAAGGGAACGCCCAGTATATGGGCTTCCATCAGAGCCAATATCGATAATCCACCCTCTAATGCCATCATTCCACTCCAGTTGTATCTATTGCGTTCGCAGGGGTACCCATTAGACCTACAAATTGAAGGCGGACTACGTTACCTGACCGGTCCGAGCCGTAAGGGTCTTGAGGTATGGTTATTGCTATCCGGAAACCTCTGCCGAAGCCGAAAACTCACTGTGGCGATTGGAAATCACGACTATTTTCAGGACCTAACTCCTGTTCAAAACCTGACTTTTCCTGACCTGCAATCGTTTCGTGAAGGACGGGAGTTGCCTGGCGAAAACACGTGGTCGTGGCTCTGGCAAGCAATTCAAAGCGCACCTGGACTCACCTTTCTTTCCACCGTGCACCCCCGATCCGATTTTATGCCCAGGACCATATTCTTGTCTCGTTTAACGACTTGGGAAATCCAAGACTTCGATAGGCCCGGTGATCTGAAACATTTCCTGAACATCTTACCGAGCTGTACCCGCCTCAATTCCCTTACATTGCGAAAGGTGACTCAAGGTTTGCATTCGACATTCAGCCCCCATGCTTCTCAAGATGTCCATGTGCCCTCCCTTCGTCATCTAGTGGCCTATACCTACGCTGACCGGTGCGATTGGCTTTCCACCATTCTCCAATCTCTTCTCGCGCCCTCCCTCGAGTCATGCGAGATCATACTCGACAAATTGCCTCTTCCGTATGGGTTGCTCGCCATGGTTCGACAATCTTCACCCTCGCTCCAAAACCTAGAAATCCATTCACTTCTAAGGGGAGGTACAGTCCTTTCGCAGGACTCTCTCCTATTTGATGTCCTCCAAGCAGCTTCTGGATTGGCTCATTTCCACCTGTTTCTCTTTGGCATGATTGGCAGTGAAGTGGAAACCTCCAGTGACGGGCCTTACATGGATGACATGATTTCGACCCTCCTTCTCAAGCTCAAAGACGACCCCTGTAATTTCCTCCCAAGAATTAAAACTCTCCGCCTGGAACTCCCCCACATTACGCTTGACACGCAACTTGTGGAACGGTCGTTAGATATGGTGAGAGCGAGACAGCTCACATCCCATCCTTTAACAGACTTTCGCCTTAGTAGGCTCAGGGACACACCCGCTCTTGAGGAGTTCGTTGTCGGCTCTGAAATACTTCAAGAAATGCAGATGCTCGAAGAGAGTGGTATAAAGGTTGTTGTGGGTGACCGTCTTATATAGCAGTAGATATGTCTTTACCGAGCATGATAGAATTTCACCTTTAATAGGTGGTAGCTACGGTACACTGTACAGCTAGGATATGTAGCAGTTGACACGGTGAACAATCGAATTTCTACTACTGTCCTTCCTGTGATCTAAATACTGATGGCATGTGTGTTAGTAAATTGACCGAATGTCTAGCCTTGCTTTCCCCCTCGAAAACGTATATTATCTTTTATTTTACTCGTCGCTCGTGAACAGTCGCTCCGGGGCCGCCTGCGACTCACGACGCGGCGTCGTGATCATTACTTGAACAGTGACCATCACCGTCGTCTCGGTGCGTTCAGCTAGCTTCTTTCGCTCTGGGTGCACGTCTTAACATCCATTCATTCCAACAGATTTTGATCCTATCAAGAAGTCATTCTTCAAGAGTAGTTCATTCACGAGCAGTCTTGCCAAGTTCGATAAATTTGTAGCTCACCAATCGGTATGTCCGGTCTCCTCCACAGTTTCATATACGAATTCAGCGCAAGTACATCCTTTTATCACAGATACGAGGTTCATTCTAGATAATGTTGGACAGACTAGAGAGAGCGACTGGTTGGAATTCAAGTGAAGGTGCGTTACACTGTGTGCCGGGGGTCATTTATCGTGCGATAAATGTAATCGGGAAACGTGACAATAAATTAAAATATTCGCGGCATCAAGAAATTTTTGCATTCACGCTTGGGAATATATAAGGGAATTTTTTCGACTCACCGGTGATAAATGTATAGAAAAACATCCGAAAATGGTATTCACTACTGGTCTAGAAAGCTGTATATTCCCAAAGGAGAAATCTTCCAGTTACCAGCCGAGAATAAAGTTGCGATTGTAAAGGATTCACTGCCGACAAAGTTTTACTTTATCGACCGTGAAACCAATTACCCGGAGAGCGGGCGTCAAGCGGGCGACCAGCGGGGTATCTGTGGGCGAATAGAGGTGAGCCCTGGGCGAAACACGGCAAAGAACGGGAGAGAAACGACGAAGAGTGGGTGGACCAAAGCCAAAGAATGGGCTGGGGGTAAAGGGGGCTCTGTTTCCCAATTACATTTATTGCACGATAGATGACCCCCGGCGCACAGTGTTACCAATCCGTTTTTGCTTTTTTGCTGGGAGGTGACTGTTTTAATGTCATTAAGAGAATATGGAGCCACAGAACAATGCTTTGAAGGAACCCCATCGACCAGTTCTATGCGAAAGGCGCCGAGATATCATAGCCGATGTTGTCAATGTTTGACCATTTCAGGGAATTGAACCTCGCTTTCTCAATAGTGGCTATGCACCTTCTGAGATGGAATTATCCCAATTGAAAGAAGCTTTAGATGAGGGAGAGCAAGAGATGAAGCAATACAAGGAGGACACGGCGACCTTGCGACAAATGCTGGATCAGCTGGAGAGGGCTAAACATGATATGGAAGCTGCGAACAGGCAATGTCGTGCTGCCATTTCTGCACAACAGAGGGTACTCATGGAGGTTTTGGGGATGATTTTCTCAACGTTATGCTTGGTCCTCCAATACTCGTTCGACGGTCATGGATCGACTTATGATTCTCCACTCCTACAACTCCCTGCCATTCTCATTTCCCAAGTTTGCACCCACTGGAACGTCATTGCCAAGTCAATCCCAAGCATTTGGTCCTCTATTCATGTGGACATCGGGCGTTCAAAGTACAACAATCCTCTAAAAATCTATTTGTCGAACTCGAAAGATTGCCCCCTCAAATTGTGATTTGGAGGCTCAATAGGTCATACCATGCCCAGGCAGGATCTTGATATGTGGAGAGACCTATCCGAACATCTTTGCAGAAGCAGGGAACTCACTATGGCAATCTATTTCTACTCTGATTCCACGCTACCTCCTGTCCATGGCCTCAAGTTCCCCGTTCTTCAATCGTTTTATGTGTGGTCAAATTTTCCTAAAGAAGAAATGTGCCCCTGGTTCTGGCAAGCCATCTACGGTGCACGATGACTCGTTGAACTTTCTTCTACACAACTTGAAACCAACCCGCTCTTTTTCTGATTAATATCATGGAATATGTGGGACCCTGGAAGGCTTAACAATGTGGGTAGCCTTTTTGAGGTTCTTCAGAGTTGTAGTCATCTCAAATCCCTGATGTTGATTGGTGTTTCAATGATTCGTGATGAATCTCTTGGAACCACCCGAGAGGTCAAGCTGCCCCACCTCCAGCAGCTCTCAATTTTTGTTGATTTCAACGGAGAAGACTGGTTTTCCACCATTGCTCAATCCCTCATTCGGTCTTCTCTTATTTCATGTCATATACGATCTGGCCAGCCTCTACCTACTACATTGCTCACCATGGTCCAGCAATCCTTGACATCCCTGAAATGGTTGGAGCTTAAGATACAGCCACACTGGGGAGCAGACCATCTGAGTCTTATGCTCAACCTCTTACAAGCAGCTCCTGAATTGACTCACTTTGAGCTCACTTTTCATCACGGTTCATGCACTCGAGTTGTTGACGACATGGTTATGATTCTCCTTTCGAAAATCAAAGGACCTCACGATTTTCTTTCCAAACTCAGGTCCCTCTCCATTGAAAGTAACCATATCATGTTGAGCACACAACTTTTGGAGTGAGTGTTGGAAGTTTGTTGAGGTGAGAAACAAGTCATCCTCTGATGGAACTCTGAAATGGAAGCAGGGGAAGGTGACTTCAGCAAGGGTTTGTGGAACCAGATGTACTCAAAAGAGAGTGTCAGGATTGTCATTGGGGATGGTATCAAAGGCTAGATGCCATTACTTGACTTTTTTTCCCCTCCATAGTAGTGTGAGATCTATGCTGCAGGCTACTGTTCCTGCCAGGTGCAAACTTGGTGGTTTGACAATCCCTCACTGAGTGCTATGGTAGCCATTCCTGTCACATCAAGGGGCTATCTTATCCTCTGAGGAGCTTGTGTGGCTCTTGTCTGAGGATGGTAAAACGTCTAAGATGGGGGTAAGGGTGAAGTGCGTGATATAAGTCCTAGCACCATATAGTACTACAGCGAGAATCCTAAAAACTATTAAAACACCAAACAAGTCACTCCTGAGGTCTAGCATGTGTTTATGCAAGAGCTGGTTCGATGTTGATCGAAGGTTCTGCCAGTAGCTTAACTCAAGAACAAAATATTAAGTGTGGAACTGGGTCTTGGATGACTTTCAGATCCTATACTATGCTCTGAAGGGGTTCAGAAGCGGAGGGAAACACTCTTATTGGGTAGGTAGGTGGTTGGATATAAGTAGCAGCAACCAGAGATGTGCCAATCACAACTCAGGTACTTCAGACTCACAAAGAACAGCTTCAGAAGGTCGACAGGCCCAGCAGCTAAGTCAAACATGACTTCAGAAGTTCAACAGAACAGTTCAGAACAGACAGACAGACAGACAGACAGTGAGCTTGGTCCCCAATGGACTTCCACTCCAGACAGACAGACAGTTGCTTCATCCCAGCAGACTTAGCAAACAGTTCAGCAGTGCAGACAGTCAGACAGTTCAGTAAACAGTCAGGTGCAGTCTAAATATACCAAGTTGGTTAAGACTGGTCTCATTCTATTCTCATGTCTCTCTCTATAGAAGTTCCCTGCTTACTACTGTCCTCATGGTACAGCAGCAAGACTGGGTGGGTAACTTGGAGCTTTCCTGACAAAAACCCCAGCCCTTATATACTTTCCACCTAAGTATTATACCTGAATCTGTATCTAATTATATATTTGTCCATATCAATGATCATCTAGTCTGAATCAGTACCTAACTAAGATTAACAGAGAGAGTTTTGACATTATTCTCTGCTGTTTTGCCCAGAAGTTGGATGTAGAATTTAATATCCTCCTTCTTGACTGTTCCCCATACTATCAAGCAGTTCAGTATGAGGCCCAGCCATCTTATCGGCATTCTCCGTGTTCTAATCAGCAGCATCTATTGCCCAACTGACTCTAAGCCCCAGTAATCTAGTGCCAAAGGTCAGATCCTAATTCCGAAACTCAGGTCCAAGGTTAGCTGGCCAGGCACCTGCAGTAGTCATCTAGTGTGACCTTCATAAGTGGCCTTGTGTGCTTTCCTCGTGATTCAGAAGTGGTCTTTGCCATTTCCCTAAGTTCAGAAGTTGTCTTTATGTGTGTTAAGTCTGTTCAGAACTTCCCACTCTCTTCAGCAGTAGTTTTTCCTCGTCAATACCACCCTTGGTATGGTCCTACATGCTTCAGTAGCTAGCCTTTGTGTATTACCAATGATAGCATAGGCTCAGAAGGCTTCCTACATGTTTCGGAAGTTGCTACCCCTCAGTCCTGTGGAATCCCATAACACAGTGTTTACTTCTGAACACATGTAATATGTTTCTGAAGGTGAGTCCTTTTACTAGCAGCTCAGGTCTCACTCTAGTACTTAATATTCCCTTTGTTCTCATAGTAATAATAGGTTATTATTACTCAGAAACTGCCAAAATGTAGAGAAATAGGTAAAATTCCTAAAACAGCCACAACAACAGTCAGCCTCTGCTCAATCTTGTGTTTGCAGGAGCAGAGAATCGTAGTGTATTGCACAATGCTGAAGAATATATGTTCAATACAAATGCTTCATGATTACTGTTCAGTGTTGAATTCATATGAAGATTGAACATTCTGTGAAGATTTTTAGTACAATTTCATGGTGAATGATATAGAGATCTGTGGTGAAGCACCAGTAGTGAACACACAGAGACTGGAGCTAAGGCTCAACAGTTGATAACTAGTCCCAAGACAAAGATGATCAATACAAGCCCAGTATTCTACAGAGTACAAATACACACCTAGTCCCAAGACAAAGAGGTCAAGATGGGGGACTAGGTGACAAGTCTATCTATATATACTACTCCTACTACTTGGCATGTGATTCATGATGTCGTGATCTGGTATTGTATGGAAACTGATAGAACATAGCAGAAAGTGATGGAACACAGTGGAATGAAGATAAAAGATAGGATCAAGAGATGAAACAAGAATGATGTCATGTATCATAGTAAAAGGAAAAGAGACCATAGGAAGGTAAAAGGAAAACAGTATGCACTTTGTGACAAGATCTAATCATTCAAATGTGTAATTAGCTCCCCTCAATAAAACTCCATGGCTCAGTTCTTCCAGCCTCTTCCTATGATCACAACTCCCCTTCCCATTCTTGCTCCCAGCCAGTCTGTCCTACTTGGTGTACTTATTTCTTGCAGTTTGGTATAGGTCATCTGCTACATACATGGCTACCAAATTTAGTCTCAATCAGGAGGAAATGACATGAGCTGAACAAACCTCTAGTGCACAGTGAACAGCTTTTGTTCAGAACAATGGACCCCCATACCCACATTCTGAGCCTGTTCACCCTGTGAAGCACTGATTTTTGATAGTTATGCTTAGAGACCTGGCATCCAGGGGGGTCCTTTCATTTGTATAGATCTTTCTGGTCATCTGGACAACCTCATCTCTGTCTTTATTAGTTTGTCATATTATTAACTTTCTATTGAATTCACATCTGAACATTTTCTAGTGGAACAATTATTTTATTTTCCATTAGTTCTTTCAATCTTTTAAGTATATAAGACATCTCAAAAGTATTAAAAGACTGCAGTTTCTCCCCCATAAGTCTCCCCAGTGATTAGCCCTGGCTAATAGTTAAAACCCTCCCCCAAAGTACTATCAAAAGCCTTCTGTGCTTTCCAGCCTCCTGCAAGAAAAAAAGCAGTCACTACTAACAATTCAATAATTGAACGATGTCTGCAAACAGCAAATAACAGTGAATTATTGTATTACAATCAAAGTTGTACCTCACAAAACACTACTACACCAAGGATATGCTCAACATGAATCAGATTACAATAACTGCTAAGAGAACTAAACCTGAAGAAAATGAGCCACAAGTAGCAGCTTGTAATAAAAGGGTAAAGGCTTCATCCTACCATTCAAAAATATGCAGAGTCTAGTTAACAGCAGAGCATACGATGCAATAACAGATATATTATGCTTCATGTAGTGGTCAGATTTCTAACATGGTCCAATTGCACAACTAATCATGGGTCACAAATATAACTAACTCTATTTGAAAACCTTATTGCAAAATTGATCAGGTCTAGAAAATGATAGAGATATAATGCACATAGGTCTAAAAAATACATATCCACAGTATAATTTGAAATGGGGTATCTAGAGATCAGCAGCTGAAGTTTTAAATGTACTGTTTTTTAACATGAGAAGCTTCATATGCACATCATTATCATGCACACAAGGACATGACAGCTTTAATACACATTGCATTCAACCTCCTGGATTGGAACAGTCTAGTATGTTCAATGCTTTCTCAATAAATGAATGGTAAACCTTGAAAAGACAATTTCAGATCTCACTGTGTTCAAGGGTGGATGACTCATGATGCACTCTATATAAAAGTATAAGCTCAACGAATTTGTACCTGCCTGCTCCACTGGGGCAGGCTGGATTTGACTAGTTATATCAATAATTCATCTAAGCCAGTTCTTCTGAAACATACAACTCTTTCCACTCTACATAATAATCAGATAATGCAGAATTCATGCAGAGGGAGTAGGACAAAATAGGTAGATATCTCAATACAAATGTACATTCTTGACTTGATAGATTTTCTTCCTGAAATCAAATACAGTCTGAAACCATTCTATGGAGACATCCTTGACATAGAGTTGACTCACTCAACTTATCTTCTCAGCCTTTAACATCACTGAACTCATTCTGTAGAAGGTTTAATGCAGTTAAGGTGAGGATACATCATTCTATCAGATACATGCAACTCATGTGTACAACAGCCAGGCAGAACTATTCATCCTCATTGTAGTCCATTTCACATGCATATCAAAATTAGTTGGGTATATATCCAAGTGACTGGACTTTGAAAGTCTGTACTTGGTATCCATTGCTTCATGAATCACTAGCTATTGGAAGTATAAGTTTACTCATCCTTCCTCGTTGATTTAATCAGTTCTCACATTCTATCTACCAGATCTTTATTCTTTCCCTTACTGTAGGCTATACAAGCTCAGGGCTCATTCTTTCTGCACTTCATCAATTTGGCATTTAGTGACATATTGCATGATAGAGAAGCTATGGTTTATAAGTATGTTTTTCATGACTTTTCAATAATGTAGTTAGGCAGCTCACACTGACTCTAGTGTGCAGTCTGGGGATTCAGTCTTCTTGTGTGTAATTTCTGCATCAAATCTACATATTGGAAGATTATTTGGGAGGGTTAAACATAGTTCATGTATTGGCCATCAAAATCTATTTCACCAGATTAGTGTTGTGAACAAAGAAATAGTAGTTAGATATACTGACTGTGAATCTGCACATACTAAGGCTATACATAGAAAGTAACACCATCCCGTCCTTGGCCCTCAACTACTGGCCTAATTATTCTTCTACATTTTGTCCTATCTTCAGCTGTTGATTCTAAAGTGAGCCCCTCTACTATTATAATGCTTTATAGTGCTAGTTGGGGTAAATTGGTAAGGGTGGTAGCCATGGCCCCACAACTGCAAGTGATAAAACAAAATGGTGCATACCACTGTGTTGTCATTAGATCTCAAAAGCATATGTTTACATTCTTACCATGAAGGAAATCCAGACACCAGACATCATATAGACTATTTTATACCCTCTGCTAACCACCAAAATCATTGGCTGATATGATACCACTATTCAAAGCTCAAACATTCAGCACTGCTCACCCTTGCCCATTTTTTCTGAAGAAACTTGATGAGATGTGTGATTTTGTTTGTGGTTCTTCTTTTCCAATTAGCATTTGACAATTTGCTATTAGATTATAGCACTGAATCTTCCACTCACTGTGTGTCAACCCTCTAAAGACTCCCTTGTCAAGAATGAGAAGGAATATTCAGAAGTTTGATTCAACAATTAGTTGTCATGTTCAGGGTATATAATTAGGAAATGGTTGTAATAATTAGGTGAAACAAGATTACAATTGAGAGTAGTGGGGTCTGCTGAGATATATAAATTTGTAGCGAGATATAGTAAAGTAGAAGAGTGGGAACTGAGTAGAGTTGGTTTGAAAGTAGCTCGGAATGCAGAGAGAATTTCTCAAAGGTAGTGGAAAAATGTTTTGGAATATATAACTCTATAAGAGGAGGGAACTGTCTAAAGCAGACAACAGCAGAAATAGTGCAAAATGAACCCCACTACTTTTTTTTCTTGTTTTTATGGACCTATTCTACATATAGCCTAGTTTCAGATCCAGATGAATATTTAGGAAACAGTAACCTTTGGGGAGACATCTAGGTTTCCAGAGTGGACTAACCAGGCAAGGAGAGCAAGAGAGGAATGATGCTACTTTCTGCCTTTTAGTGGGTCAGTATAGACCTATACCTGCCTATCTGTATCCTTATTTATCCACAAGCTACTCTAGTATGTCAAGTACTTAATCAATAGCTTCAATGTTCATTCTCACGCTGACCTAAGAATTACCCCAGTCAAACTAAGGATTGTATCTGACACTATATAAATGATGCAATTTGCAACAGGTAATGGATAGAGTATTGACAATCATGAAAGAGGACTTCTATCTGATCAGACATCTTGCTAATGCAACTAATGCAACTGAGATTTGGATAGCAGAAAAGCTTTGAGACTTACACTTGACCTGTTTTGTCCAGCAGATGCTATCTGAATTACCGAATAATCACCTGCAGATGAACACTGGTATGTTGGAATTCTACAGTTTTAATGGCTAATTTTTAACTCCTCCAGCTTTTCCCCCTGCATTATATATATAGTGCCAGAAGCTGCAGATATTAAGACATTGAATCTATGATTGGTATTACTTTTTAGAGCAAACCACAAGTTTCAAAGCAGTTTGACACAGATTCATGCCTGCCTACAGGGTTGACTTCACATATTTGAGGTTTCCTCATAACCTCAGATTCGTTCTTGCTAGCAGACCTCTGCTGGCCCACATATCACCATGTCTATACAATACTTACATTATATCTTCAATCAAGATCTTGGGTTACTGTGACACCATAGAATCAGACCCATACTATATCATAGAGATGATGATGGTGCTGACTTTAAAGTTATGATATCTAAGCAAAACTGTAGTTGGGTAGAAATTGTGCAAAGCGAAACATGTCGAGCTCAAGGAAGTTGAACTGCAGTCGTGTATGAGTTCTTGTGATTGTGTTCTGTCAGAAGATTCAATTTCCTGACTTTATTATCCAAAGCATCACTGCAGTTTTGAGATACGTTGGAGATACATATGCATTGACTCCAAATCTGTGACATTTATTAGAGCGGTAGAACAAGGTTTGAAGGTCGAGTTAATGTTCTGCATTGTCAATGGGATTTTTTTCATGTATTCGGAAAAATAGTGTTCCCACACTGCTATGATTGACTTTCTTTCCGTTAAAGCTATATTGGTCGTAAAGATATTTAGACAAGTCATTGTTATGATAATAGTCCATGATCTGTGTCCGTGTGATTGTCGAGTGGTTTGTCATCGAAACACTTCCAAAAGGCAGGATCATGAGTAGGTGGGCGAATGGAAACTCCGGGTCTGAACTTAACAATGCCAGTCACCCTAGAGTGAAAAGGTAAAATGAGTTTAGGGTGTAGAATGAACGCAACCACAACTTGGACTCACGTCCGGAGTACCGGGTTCCCCAACGTTCTGATATGGCTCCATTCCAAGGCATTCGGCGACTGTAACCATCTTATATCCTGCTGCCTTCAACTTCTGAACAACCTGAGGCACTACTTGATGTCTGATCGTGGGCGGGGAACAGTGAGTTATCACATTTTCGTGCCGCCTTCACTCGGCGAAGACTTACGCTGTGGAATCTAGAGTAAAACTCGGATTAGAATGATATGCTAACCAACAAAAGAATAAAAAACCCACCATAAGTTTCGTGGTTGAGGGGCAGGAGATTGTTCGGATGTTGGTTAATGGTGTTAGTATAGTCATTGATTGTATCAGCAGGTGGTTTCCCGTCTGCGTCGCCAGCACTTAGGAGGGTTTACGCGTTAGTGGCGCAGAGCTCCAAACTTAGTCCACAGTCCACCTACTCAAAGTCCCAGAGCACCAAAGACTGTCCGCGAGCGCTGGCGACGGCTCTGACATTGTCGTTGTAGCTTCCGTAGGCTTTGATGACATTTTCATCAATACTGGCATATCTCGTAAAGACGTAGAACACTACTTACGGGGACGCATGAAGGCCGGTGTAACGCCAACAATCCGTTGAAGGGCCTCTGTTAAGGAAAGATGGCGTCAGTGAACATCATAATAGTCTACACCCGCGGCTGGAAACATACGTTCGACGCGCGACATTTCGTCGTCAACTGAGAAAAAAATGACATCTCAACTTTTCCTAAACTTCGAGGGAGGTTTTAGAATAGAGAACCTTGATCCCGGGTGAGCGTAGATAAATCTGCATGACTCCAGGTGTGGGATGCTACTTGATGACCTTGGCCGTAGACATATCGTACGTTGTCCATGATATCGTTATCATAAATACATCTCCCTAGTTTTGTTGATCAGGAGTTGGATAGCAATCGTGTTTTCCGTAAACGTACAATTGTTGCCATCTGGAAAGGTTTAGTTAGATAGACTGAATGTTTTCCAATGAATCCGATTATGTTTTAATGACTTACTATAGAAGAAAGTGCCTTTTGCACCATTCGCGGTCAAGGTGTCACTGATGTCGCGCCTGTCCGGAAGGTATGAGTTTGCAAAGTTCAAGGCAGCGCACGAGGAAAGCCCACGCGTAGATATAAGGACCATCATCCTGAGCAAAGTAGAAATGTCATTGTCGCGTCTCACCTCGCAATGGGGAATAGACGTACAAATGTGAGGGCAACAGTATTCGGCTGTGTGCAATGCGTGAAGACCTGGGCTGTCTGACGTTTAACGGGGCGAGGAGCAGCAGAAGCCAATAATCCGTATGAGAGCAGAGCAACGACGGAAGCGGTCTTCATGTTGAACGATTACGGTTGCAGTCGAAGGAAAAAATGAGCAGAGAGCGCACCGAGGAAAGAGCGCCTGGTCATCCCCTTTTTAAATCTCTGGCTACGGCCCCTTACCCCAAAACGATTGGCAATTTGGAATGAATGTCTACGATGAGATGTGTAGTCGTAAAGCGAAAATTACCGAGGTTGTATTTTTGGATAAATTGGACCTATGGACAGCCATGTGAAAATAATACCGAAAGCTGGAACGTAAACGTTACAAGGGGAGAAAAATACTCAGAAAGTACGTTCCAAGTTTCCAAGCGGTGATTGCTGTTCTCCAGCAGTTAAACTTATCCGCAGATATGTATAACAGACGATGTGATTCCAGCCAACGAAAGAGCGCCTTTCTTTACCTACTAGGTACTAGCGTGCTTCAGCTGTTATCCTTGGCACCATAGCAATGGTATTGAAACTCACCGCCGGCCGAGTAAATGCAGAGACGGCATCCCCACTCCATAAGAATGGAGATCCCCGCGTTCCCCTAAATATCACTCGGCGTGCAATGTATTCTGATCCCCTCAAGAATTCGCTGAGAAGAGCGGCCCCGGCATAATTTGCTTTGGACGAGTCATTTTTCAGCATATCATCCAACGACAGGTCGCAAAGCATACATGTTGAAGATGTCCAAATCTTTCACCCTAGCTTCTTCAACTGGGCAGCGCCATCTCTTGATTTATATGTGACGCCCCTAGCAACAAAATACATTCTCTTTAGAGGATGTCTAGTCTCAGAAACGCGACAACAAATGGTCTTACATTATCCAATTACAGTCGGTGGATGATCGACGAAGATCCTACAAAGGCGGAGGAAATGTTAACAAACAAGGAGTCGGAAACGGCGGAAAGGTTAACCCGTAAGTTGAAAGAATGAATGCGGACTCGTGCGCTGTACTGGATTTGGAGCATGGCAAGGGCGGGCGGAACGGGTAGCAAAAGTTGCATCCAGGCGCTCTCGGGGACTCGGGGTATGAGCCAAGGTTATTGCGTTGGTTCCCGGTGTTTCCTATCATAGATAGCCAATATTCGGTGGTCATCGATATTTTATGCCGTTGATTAGATTGGCGAAACTTCCTATTTGTCGTTCAATAGTTGCCCATTCTTCGTTTAGAGCAAAAACGAAGGAAATTTGAGAGGGAGCCTGGGTGAAAAGCAATTAAAATTCGACAAGTTTGTAGTAGCTCGTCTCCGCCCATAGTAAGTTTCCCGCCTGAGATATCACGAAGCACAATGGAGTCAGTGTGCTTCAATCGCGCAAACCTGGCAATCCCGGTTTCGCCTGAGGCAAAGGGTCGGACATGCCAAGGGATCCCTTACTACACTGCCAAAGTGAGCTGTGATGTTGAGATCCTATGTACACGCACTGGCACGGTTCAGATTTTTATCCGAGAATGATTGGATTGTATGTGGTAGAACTTTGGAAGAGCAAAGAACGTGGAAGAGCAACCAGCGTGACATGCTACAGGTCACTGTCACATTAAATGACGTCACTCGCGGCAACCCCCCTCGGTTGGACGTTCCCACAACTTCGCATGAAATTCGCGAGCCTTCGATCAAAGTCGATCCAGCCACCAGAGAATCTACTCTGAACTTGCTGCCGGCAAGATGCTGGAACTACGTATCGAACGACGTAGCTCACTGAGTAGTTCTATCACTGGTGACATACTTACACTCGGAACGCTGCGAAAATCTATCGCTTTCGAGAAGGTTATGCATCAGAACAGTCGAGGATTCGAAGAAGCAGACTCCGGATTGGCTCGCTCTGGTAAGTCGTCGGTCAGTTCTATTCTCCTTGTCGTGGGTCAGCGATGCACTCTAACCCCGGCCTTGGACGATAGACAAGGGAGTTTCCAAATACACGGAAATTTAGGTTTACCTACAAGCCAGTTTGTTCGTCATCACATACGGCAGTATTTTCCCAATTTGAGTGAGTCGGTGCTTACACTAGTACATAATTTCCTTCCTGAAAAGCCACCGAATCGCCCGGTCTATGCTCCACTTGCGATGCGCTGAGCTCAAAGAGACACCAGTAGAGTCGGCCGAATTCAGAGAATGGGACATACTGCCCGACGCAACCTGTGTGGGGAGAATGTATGGGAGATGGATTGGCAGTAAGTTAAATATTCAAATGTCACTGAGTCTCACTCTTGGTACGCATCACATTCATTAATCAATTACTGTTGTCCACTTTAACCAGATATTCTTTGGTCGCCGCCACACCATAATATACGACTTTGTGCAGTGCGCCGGTTGCTTGTTACACTCCTCCGGGAGCACTTGGACTGCTTCCCTAGAGGTTCTTGTGAGGTATAAGCGTTCGATCGTCTGTGAAAATCTTGCAAGATACAATATGACTAACCTTATATTGTGCTAGCACCGGGTTCATACACTGTCACCATGAATCTATATTCGGATACTTTGATTACACGCGCATCCTTCTTTAGAGGTCTTATGTCGCCATAGGTGGGTGCTAGAATCGATCCTGCGTCCGCATACTATATGCGACGGCAGTGGATGTATCGTTGCACTGCATGGACTCTCATGAGTTAAACGGCACAACGATAAGCCTCCGGGTACGACCACACATATAGATATGGCATCGATTCCGCAGAAGCCAGAGTCCGGTCGGGAGAAACAGTCATATCTGTAGTAGAGGTTTATGTAACAATCGACAGAGAGTGGTCAAAAAATACTTACTATTTCCCGGTGACAGGTTTCGTATGGCCAACAAATGCGACGGCACTGCAAGAGAAAACACCGTTTGGTTGTGTGCACGGATTCCCATTAGCCGCTTCGACGACGTTTTAGTTGAGATCGTAGACTTTCCCTGATGTTTGTAAGATTAAAAACCTTCATGAGTGGCGAAAGTTACCAGATAGCAGGCCACAAACATACAAATGTTTTCTCCGTATGATCCACCTATCCCGTACTTATAGCCTGCGGACCTGCGGTGCAAATAGTGGCAACTGGACAAAAAAAGGTAATGGCTGCGAAGAGGACAGTGTTTGGTTTTGAAAACATCTCGAGCGTCTGAAGCTTTCTGGTGCCTTTAATACGAAGACCCGGTGCAAGTTACGTTTTGACCATCAGAAATGGAGGATTTGATGTGGGATATGGAGACGTAGTGCTCCACTTAGCTCAGGCTACGGGGGGTTGAGAAATTCGAAAGGTGTCATGGATATGATATATCAGCCGGAAGGTAATGCATTAGCTGCGGAGCGAAGAAGGGGTGGAGATCTTATCTGATTGACAAAAATAAAAGTCCTCGTACAGCCCTTACACCGTTTGAACTAGCCCAACACAGGTACTGAATGCATTATCACCTGAAATTGGGATAGTATTGACGTTGATCAAGGCTTATTGGATTGGTTTCCATCTGGAGGCTCAGAGATACAGCGGTTTAGTCCCAGCAAATCGACTGGTCATCCTTAGTTGGCCTGAATAGAAACTTAAGGGTCAATGATAACCGAGTCAAATCATACACTTCACCTTTTGCAATCGCAGCAATTTTGGCGGAGAACCCACGACCTAATGATGTCCGTAAACCGAGAGCTCCTCTCAGCTTAGTCTTATTTGCCTTCCTACTTGGACCTTTATCGTTTAACGGCAGACTGCGTTCGAGTTCTTTGAGAAATCTATAACCAGAACACGGCCATATCCAAACCGCATCGGATGGTGGTCGCTATCGTCGGGGACTACTGAGATCTGGTTATGTCCAAGCGGCGTCGCAATTTGAATATAGGTCCAAGCCAGTTTACTCCTAACCCCAATCTAGCACGTGTTGTCATCTCGGAGGTTTCACAGCCACCCGGCAACCCTTAGGATCAATCAGAGCACTGTTCGCTACTGTAAAATCTAATTCCCTGTACGCGCTTCTCTCTCAACATCAACAACGACCACGAAACTAACGAAGGACAGAGAAAACGACCACAAGAAACGAAATTCAGGCCCTCGGAAGCTACAAAGAACGCTCTGTTGGGTGCCGGACTGGGTCGGAGGCAACACCTGAAAAGTAAGTTCAGCTATTGGAACGCTTGTTGCGTTTCTAATTCTATTCTGCAGGTATTAGCGATACAGAAACCTCGAGATGTCATCACTTCCTGCCTCAAAGGCAGATTTGAAGAGCAGCCATACTCAAATCCGCCAGGCAGAAAGTACATTCTGCAGAGAAGGACAGGATTCATATTGGGCCAATCGAGTGGACGATGTACTTGGGGTACGTTCGTATAGATTATCCTACTATCCCGAAGTTACGCTGAGCTAGTACTAGACACATGAATTGGAAGCCCGCGCGAGACATATAACAGCGTTCTCGGGAGGGAAGGAGCAAACGCATCGAGAAGACACCTCAAGCCTTGTAGGTACTTCCTTTCCAAACCCCATCAAGCTTGGTAACCAAGCGCGGCAGACCATGCTTCACAGGGATCCATCTCTGCACCATTTTCCCGGCCTGTCTTTCCGCAAGAGATCTTCGATATCATCATCACCTACCTCTCCGAATACCCCCGCGTCCTCATAAGACTGATACTCGTTTGCAAAAAATGGACCCCCCTTTGCCGACGCTTGCTATACAGTTCCCTCGATTTTGGGTTAGGGGACGATTTCGACAAAAAGTGTCTGTATCCTCATCATGTGCGAAGAATGAGTCTCGTCTCTTCGTATGGGCATCACAACCTCGACTGGATACAACCAATAGCAAGGAGCTTGGATAAATTCACATCCCTCGATCATCTCGAACTCGTAGACTTTCCCTGGGACGGTTTATGGTTAGACAGTGGGACAGGCCTCTTGAACGCTCCTGTGATGCGACAAGTGACCAAAGCGTTCTTCGGTGGCGTCGAAGTCGAAACTCTCGATGACGTAGCACTTTCCATAAGTCAAGGCCTTCCAGGTTTGAAAGAGTTAGTCGTTCTTATGGAGGTTTTTGAAGATGAGGAGTCTGAGCCTTCGGATTCGGATTCGGACTCGGATTCACCGGTACCTCTTCCCGTTCCCCAAGAACTGTCCCAGCTCACAATACTGGACCATCCTCTGTTCCCTACACCGACACGTTTCTGGTGGAGATGGCTTACGGATATGAAGTTTACGGGGCTTCGGAGTGTAACGCTGGGAGAACTTTTGAGCGAGGATTGGGCGCTTTTCAAAGCATTTGTCGATGTCGCTGGGCAATCACTCTCGGATCTTGGAATTGGAATCGGATCTGTCGGTGACCTAAGTAAGTCTGCTTGTTTTCTCGATATTCGCTGTCAAACCTTACCTGGCCTTGATTCCAGATACGTTCACCTCCCGTCGAATACTCGCTTCCTGCCCTAACCTCGAATCTCTCAAGATAACTCAACCCATACGGGTGATGAACGAAGAATGGGGATGTGAAGAGAGTGTTGATGGTCTTTGCCGTTTATTCTCATCATTCACGGCAAGACGTCTCCGTGTCGTGTCTTTGCCTGTTGTTAGACGGTGGGCTGTAGAGGTTGAACGTGGTGTTCGGGCTGAGGGAGCTCTTACCGCAGAACGGTTTCCTGTTTTGGAGGCGTTGGAATTCCCCAGTGATCATGATTCAGATACTGACCCACTTACTTGGTTGAGCACGGGGGAGTTCGATGTTGATGAGGTGTATAATTAGACAATGATTTCCCTAATGTATGATGGATTGTGTTCGGACACCATACAAACTTACAGTGTGCTTACAACAAAGCGGAAGATGTCGGTCCAATCTGCACTGAACGAGGTTGAAGACAGACAGGCGTGACCGTGTGCAGGCCTCGTCTCATTGTTGTCAACCACCATCGAACGGCGGCGCGTTAGATACATCTACTCCTTACTTCATCTCGCCTCAGTAGAGCTGTTCTACTCAAAAATCAAGGTCCATAGTAGCTTCTGTCAGCCAGTGGACAATTTTTTCGGGTACGTCACTTTCTATTCAGCGCACGGTGCAATTGAGGACGAAGCTAGTGCTGCGTGTTAGCATCGGTTCTCTGCAACCCTTGTAGCTCGAGTTCATATAGAAAGGAAGATCTGACTGTAGGGCTGTAACCCAAGGTGCGTCACCCACCCAATTTTTTGGCTCTCAGCGGTTCTTAAACTTTTCTTGTTGATCTAGGCCGACTGAAATGTCTAGACAAAAACGGGACAACATTTCAACGCAAACCCTTCAAACAGCGTTGTGCGAAAAATGCCGACGTGTGGCCGATACTCCCTGTATGCGAATCCTACAGAATCTTGAACCTCGATTCCTTCGTTCCAACTACATACCCCCGAGACCGAACGAAGTCGATTGGAAGATCTGTTGAGGGAAGGAGAGTAAGATATCAAGCAGATGGAGGAAGATATCTCGGTTTTGCGATGTAAACTGGACCAGCTAGAGCGGGCAAAGAATGCCGCAAAAGTGACTGCCAGCCAGTGTCGCGCTGCTCTCTCTGCACATCGAAGGATACCGGTGGAGATATGGAAGATGGTATTTTCTGAGTTGTGCTTATCGCTCTACGACTATTCCTTCAATATCTGGTACAGATCTCCATTTCTTGGGCTCCCTGCCACCGTCATCTCCCAAGTTTGCTCCCATTGGAACGTCACTTCGAAAGGAATGCCCAGTCTTTGGTCCACAATCAATGTCAATCTGGATGTATCAGCTTATAACGTCGCCATCCTTCTCGAAGCCTATCTGTCGCGTTCAAAGGAGATTCCTTTAAAAGTACGGATCAGGAGCCTGGATCCTGCAGACGACTCCTCAACGCCTCTTGCCATGTGGAGGACGTTGTCCAAGCACCTGCACAGATGTAGGGAGCTTGTTATGTCGGTCAAATGGAACTCTTTGGTTGAGGAGCTACCACCTTTTCAAGACCTTACTTTCCCCAACCTCGAATCGTATTACGAAGAAGATCCTACGCCAGAGGAGGATGTTTGGCCCTGGTTCAGGGAAGCCATACATCGGAAGGCACCAAAATTGAACATGGTTTCCGCCACTTCCCTCGACCCCAACATACCTTTCTCTCAGCTGACAGCATGGGAGATTCCAAAGCTCGAGTCATCGGACCAGTTACATGACTTTTACAACAGTCTCAAGTGTTGCAGGAACCTCAAATTCCTCGCATTGTCACTTTTAAGCGAACCGAACGATCTTTCCGAGTTCGATGAACAGGTCGAATTGCCTTTCCTTCGACGATTCGACGTTGGTGTCTTCGGTGACAACAACGGCTGGTTATCTAATATTCTCGGGAATCTCGTCATGCATTCTCTCGAAACGTGCCACATCAGATACATAGAATGGCCTTTGCCCTCTGACTTGCTCATCATGGCTGAGCGATCTTCAATCTCACTCAAACGGGTTGTACTTAATTCCTACCTGAAAATTGGATCAGGTCTCGGTGAAGACCCCGTTTTGCTCAATTTCCTCCAGGCAGCCCGAATTGACCCACTTTGAACTGTTCTTCGGGAGAGAGAATGTTGGAGACAGTTTGCGCTACCGTACGTTCTGCGATGGCATGGTCTCGACGCTCCTCTCCAAACTCACAGATGATGATCATCCTTCTTTCTTGCCTAAACTCGAGTCCCTCACGCTTAAACTTCCGGATATCACGCTAAATCAGTGACTTGTGGAACGTGTCTTGGAGGTAGTAACGACTAGACGACCTACGCCGCATCCTCTAATGCAGTTTCGACTTATATGGCGTCTGCCAACGGTTGGAGCGAAATATGGAGAGAAATTCGTTGTCGAGCCTGAGTTGCTCGAGAGAATCAGATTTTTGGAAGAAAGCCAGGTCGAGGTGGTTGTCGGGGACGACCGTCGAAAATGAATAACATCATTGTGGTGGGAGTGTGTTCTTTAAGTTGTGCATTGTCAGTAACTAGGGTCTTGCTGTACTCACTGTTCAGCGTAGACTCTCAAGATCTAGATTCCAGAGTTATGTACACCCTTCTGTCAATTCCACACTGGACCGTAGCGACGAGCGTACTTGAAACCCGCGTCTAGGGGACCAAATTAGTGCCTGATCCGGCGGGTGTGACAGGAGGCAGATGATCGTGACAATCATGAAGGAGGAATTCGTTCCGAACCACCACCGTTGCTACTTGCGCATCTCGACGTATCCATCTCTCGTACAGTGACGGTGGTCAAGCTCTGGTATCACAATCACTCATCTTCAGCACACGAAAACCAGATTCAAGCTCAAAAGTCGGCGTTATCTCTACTCTGGTTTAACGGTTGGTCCTCTGAAAGATTCTTGCTGTTGGTAGTTGTAACCTTCCGTTTACAGGCAAATAAAATGTCTACACTGCAAGTCCACGTTGACAAACCAGTAACGCAAGCTTCAACGGATATTCGCCCAATTCATACTACTCTCGAACCTCGATTTCTCCGTAGTGATTATGTGCCCACCGCCGCTGAAAGATCTCAGCTGAAAAAGGTGCTGGAAGGAGGGGAGGAACAGGTTAAGCGGTACGAGGAGGAGATTGAGCTCTTGCCACACAGGCTGGATGAGTTGGAGGCGGCAAAGAATACTGTGGAAGCTACCAATACCCAGTGTCGTGATGCCCTTTCCACACGTCGCAGGACCCCTGTGGAAATATGGGAGATGGTTTTCGAAGTGTTGTGCTTGTCGCTGCACGAATATTCGTTCTGCGTTTCATATGATTCGTCGAAAGAATGCCCTGCTATGCTGGTCTCCCAAGTTTGCTCACTGTGGCGCATCATTGCTAACGGAATGCCCGGAATATGGTCTTCCCTGGACGTTGATCTCGACTGGCCTTATAATATCGAAATCCCTCTCGAGCTCTATCTCTCAAACTCAAAGGGATGTTCTCTGAAGATCAGGATCGAAGGTGGAGTGTTTCTCCAGACACAAGGGTTTGATACTTGGCGAACGCTTTCCACGCATTTCTACAGAGTCCACAAGCTTGTTATGGCTTATGATCGTTGCGAGGAGCTACCGCCGGTAATAACCTCCACTGGCCTTACCTTTCCCAATCTCGAATCGCTATACGAAGAACGATACATACCGGAAAATGGTCAATGGCCCTGGTTCTGGACAGCTATACAGAGGGCACCAAAGCTCAGCATCGTTACCTCTAGATCCTCATGTTCTAAACTACCCTTCTCCCAGCTAACAGTTTGGGAGATCTTGAAGCTCGACTGCCATTGGGAGATCAATGCCTTCCTCGAAATCGTCGGGAATTGCAGGTGTCTTACTGCTCTTACAATATCGGCAATTGTGAGCTACTATGGGGTTTCTGCTCGAGCGGTCGAACTCCCTTCTCTTAGGCAGTTTACCGCCACCGCTTCCGGCGACTGGGCTGGCTGGCTGTCGACAATTGCTGAATCCCTCATTATGCCTTCACTTGAAATGTGCGATATCCGATGCGAGTCATGGGATCCACCTCCCGGGTTGCTTATTTTAGCCGAGAGAGCATCGCTTTCTCTCAAACAGCTATCACTCACCCTACGCACGGACTCGGGGGAGGATCCTCGTTCAAATATTTCACTGTTTGAAGTGCTCCAAGTGACTTGCGAATTGACGAAACTGGAGTTGTTTCTTGTCGACACGCGTCAGAACCACTGGCCGCTTATCGATGACCGGATTTCCAAGTTCCTGATCAAGCTTGAAGAGTCTTCTGATCGCACCCGGTTCCTTCCTAGGCTCAGCGTTCTCTCGCTCGACGTTCAGCACATGACTTTGAATATGCATGTCGTGGAAGGCATTCTGGGGGCGGTGTCAGCGAGGCAGCTTAAATCCCATCCGTTGACTGATTTCTGTCTCGTGCGGCGTGAACGGGTGAAGGGAATTGACGATGAACAATTCGTCATCTGTCCTGATGCATTGGAGAGGATCAGGACCCTGGAGGAGGAAAGTGGGATCAAGGTAGTTATAGAGGACCGCCGTGTTGCGGGAATATAGAATACCTCCGCTGTTACTGTTCCTATCTTTTGTTCCGTTTCGTATCTATACTGTTTTTCCCTGTCTCCTATTTACTTTTACCTATCTTTTAGCCCGTCACCTGGCTCTACACTTATACCTGACCATCTCAAGGACTCACCTCAGTCGTTTCCACCCTTACCGTGTGGCGCCTGAGTACTCACTCAGTCTATTTTACACAAGTACTGTACTAATTCAGTCGTTTCCACCCTTACCGTGTGGCGCCTGAGTACTCACTCAGTCTATTTTACACACGCCGGTCTCGTTGAAAGCCTCATGTAGCACGGTCGTAACTGTTAGATTGTCTTGCCTCGTTATGCCAAGCTCACTATCTTCTGAGAAACATTGTTTGTTGTTTTTTTTTGTAATGTGTATTCTCAAAAACTTTTACTTTTCAAGATGTACTTGGCCAGCGTTTTTTACAGACGTAGTCGGCCTATGTTTCAAGAACTCCGGCTCTAGACTCAATGTTGTCCTGTACGTATAGCAAAGCGGTTGAACAAGACTCGAAGGGCGTAGTACTATAACAGCAAAGCAGAGAATTTCGATGTCGGTCCAACCCCGTCACCGTCCTCAGACAGGCTCGATGTCGTGACCGCGTACAGCTCTCTTCTCAATTACCACGATCAAACTGCGGCGCGTTCGGTCAAATATCTTCATTCCTTGCCTCATCTCGCTTCAGTAGAGCCATGTTACTCAAAAAATCAAGGTCCTTAGTTGCCTTTGTCAACCAGTGGAGATTTTTTTGGGTATGTCACTTTTCCACTTAGTGCACGGTGCAATCATAGACGAAGCTAGTGCTGCGTGTTAGCATCGGTTCTCTACAACCCTTGTAGCTCGAGTTCATATAGAAAGGAAGATCTAACTGTATGGCTGTAACCCAAGGTGCGTCACCCACCCAACTTTTGGCTGTCAGCGCTTCCCAAACTTTTTCTGGTTGATTTAGGCTGACTGAAATGTCCAAGCAAAAACGGGGCGATACTTCAATGCAAACCCTTCGAGCAGTGTTATGCGAGAAATGCCGACGTGTGGCCGATATTCCCTGTATGCGAATCCTACAGAATCTTGAACCTCGATTCCTTCGTTCCGACTGCATGCCCTCGGAGACCGAACGAAGTCAATTGGAAGATCTGTTGAAGGAAGGAGAGCAAGATATCAAGCAGATGGAGGAAGATATCTTGGTTTTACGACGTAAGCTGGACCAGTTAAGGGGGTCAAAGCATGCTGCAAAAGTGACTGCCTGCCAGTGTCGTGCTGCTCTCTCTGCACATCGAAGGATGCCGGTGGAGATGTGGGAGATGATATTCTCTGAGCTGTGCTTATCACTTTACTCTTACTCCTTCAATATCTGGGACAGATGTCCACTTCTTGGACTCCCTGCCACCGCCATCTCCCTAGTTTGCTCCCATTGGAACGTCATTTCGAAAGGAATGCCCAGTCTTTGGTCCACAATCAATGTCAATCTGGATGTATCAGCTTATAACTTTGCCATCCCTCTCGACGCCTATCTGTCACGTTCAAAGGGAATTCCTTTAAAAGTACGGATCAAGAGCAAACATGATCCTACCGACTCCTCAATGCCTCTTGCCATGTGGAGGACGTTGTCCAAGCACCTACTCAGATGTAAGAAGCTTGTTGTGGCGCTTATGTGGAACTCTTTCACTGAGGAGCTACCTCCTATTCAAGACCTTACCTTCCCCAACCTCGAATCGTATCACGATAAATATGATACACCAGATGAAGATGTTTGGCCCTGGTTCAGGGAAGCCATACATCGGAAGGCACCAAAATTGAACATGGTTTCCGCTACTTTCCTCGACCCCAACATACCTTTCTCTCAGCTGACAGCATGGAAGATTCCAAAGCTCGAGTCATTGGACCAGTTACATGACTTTTACGACGGTCTCAAGTGTTGCAGGAACCTCAAATCCCTCACTTTGCCATGGTTCCTCAGCGAACCGGATGACCTTTCTGAATTCGATGAACAGGTGGAATTGCCTTTCCTTCAGTGGTTTGACGCTCGTGCCAGTGGTGACGAGGACGGCTGGTTATTTAATATTCTCGGAAACATGCATTCCCTCGAAACGTGCCACATCAGATACATAGAATGGCCTTTGACCTCTGGCTTGCTCATGATGGCTGAGGGATCTTCAACCTCACTCAAACGGGTCGTACTTACTTCATACCTGCAAAATGGATCAGATCTCGGTGAAGACCCCCTTCTGCTTAATTTCCTGCAGACAGTCCCCGAATTGACCCACTTTGAACTGTCCATTGGGAGAGGGGAGGTCGGAGACAGTTTGCGCTACCGCACGTTCTTCGATGGCGTGGTCTCGACGCTTCTATCCAAACTCACAGATGATGATTATCCTTCTTTCTTGCCTAAACTCGAGTCCCTCACGCTCGAGCTTCCGGATATCACGCTAAATCAGCGACTTGTGGAACGTGTCTTGGAGGTAGTAACGACTAGACGACCTACGCCGCATCCTCTAATGCAATTTCGACTTATACGGCGTCTGCCAACGGTTGGAGCGAAATCTGGAGAGAAATTCATTGTCGAGCCTGAGTTGCTCGAGAGACCCACCGCCTCTGAAAGGTCTCAACTAAAAAATGTGTTGGAAGGAGGAGAGGAAGAAGTCAAGTGGTACGATGAGGAGATCAAACTCATGCGACAAAGGCTGGACGAGTTGGAAGAGACAAAGAGTACTGCGCAAACTACCAATGCCCAGTGTCGTGATGCTCTTTCCACACGTCGGAGGACCCCTGTGGAGATATGGCAGATGGTTTTCAACGTGCTGTGTCTGCCGCTGCACAAATATTCGTTCTGTGTTTCGCGCAATTCGTCGGAAGGATGTCCTGTTATGCCAGACGCTTTGTTGAAAGGATGCCCTGCTATACTAGTCTCCCAAGTATGCTCCCAGTGGCGCATCATCGCTAACGGAATGCCCAGAATATGGTCAACCCTCAACATTGATCTCGACATACCTTACCATATCGACATCCCTCTCGAGGTCTATCTATCAAGATCGAAGGGATGTCCCCTGGAGATCAGGCTCGCAGGTAGAAGAGCACTTTGATCTCCAGAAACAAGGACTTGTTACTTGGCGAACACTCTCTCAACACATCGACCGAACCAATCAGCTTTCTATGGCTTATCAAGGCCACAGGAACCTATCGGAAATAACCCCCACTGGTCTTACCTTTCCCAACCTCGAATCGCTATACGAAGAAAGACACATACCGACCGATGGTATATGGTCGTGGTTTTGGACAGCTATACAGGAGGTACCAAAACTAATCACCGTTACCTCTGAACTCCCATGCTCTAAACTACCTTTCTCTCAGCTAACAGTTTGGGAAATTTTGATGCTCGAGTCCCCTGGGGAGTCAATGACTTCCTCAAACTTGTAGAGAATTGCAGGTGTCTTACCGCCCTTACGATATCGACAATTGAGAGTGACCGTGACCAATCGATTCCTACTCGAGCGGTCAAGCTTCCTTCTCTTCGGCGGTTTACCGCCTTCATTCACGGCGACTAGTCAGATTGGCTGTCCACAATCGCTCAATCCCTCATTATGGCTTCACTTGAGACGTGCAATATCCGAAACGTGCCATGGGATCTGCCTCCCGGGTTGCTCACTTTAGCCCAGAGAGCATCGCTTTCTCTCAGACAGCTATCACTAACCTTACGCACGCGCTCAGGGGAGGATTCTCATTCAAATATTCCACTGTTTGAAGTACTCCAAGTGACTTGCGAATTGACCAATCTGGAGTTGTTTCTTATGGACAGTCATAATCGCCAATCTCACAGGCCGCTTGTCAATGACCAACTTTCCAAACTCCTGATCAAACTCCGAAGAGACCACCCTTCGTTTCTTCCAAAGCTCAACAGGCTCTACCTCCGAGGCTCGTGCATGACTACTCTGACTATGCATATCGTGCAAGACATTCTGGGGGCATTGTCAGCGTGGCAGCTCACATCCCATCCACTAACTGATGTCTGCCTCATGCGGATAAGTTATGGCATTGAGCAACTCGTCATCTGTCCTGACGTGTTGGAGAGAATCAGGATTCTAGAGGAGGAAAGTGGTATTAAGGTAGTTATAAAAGACGGTTCTTCTCGCTGATAGCCTGCACGGCCGTAACTGGTTCGATAATAATTGTTGGATTGGATCTTTTCTTGCCTTGTTATGCCGAACTCGTTATCGCCTGCTTAGGAACACTGTAAATTTTTTTGTGATATGTATTCTGAAGATTATGTCCTCGAGACGTAGTCAGCCAACGTTTAAAAAACTCCGGTTCTAGAGTCAATGTCATCCTGTACATATATCAAAGCGGTTGAACAAGACTCGAAAGGGTAGTTGGGGAAAGTAGTAGCCCCTTGCAAATAAAAAAACAAGCCTAAGTACCCGCTACGAGTCAGAGGTGACATCGCATTATCCATCTTCCATAAGCTTCATCCTGTGACCGGCTGTAGCTTCGTAAAATAGAAATAATCCCTCGTTGTCAGGTCATACACTAACTGCCAGTCACAAATCCGAATTATCTATCTCCTCAAAATACGCAAAGGCTAACATTCCGGATGACGATGTAAAAAGATCTATCTAGCGATCGTATATAGATGGAATTGATCCAGCCGAGAAATACAACGACGAAAGGCATGTCGATCCGCACGACATATCACGATAGAAAGAAGACGAGGGCGCCACCAGGGTCAACCCTCAACGAAACAGATATCCAGCGACCTTCACCCGTCCTCATCTCCATCTTCATCGTCTTCATCCTGGTCCTGTAGCGTCATCAAGTCGTTCAAGCTTCCGAATTGCGTTAGAATTGACATCGTTTCTTGCGAGAAGTAAGCTATGACCCACCAATGCACGAACGGTCGCAACACTCTCGCTACATCTGCTAACTTCTGGTTGAAATCCGGTTCCAAGACTTCAGTATCTAAAAAGCTGGAGAAAGTCACGACCGTCAGAACTTAAATCACCTTCATCACAACGAGAGACTTACCGATGAACGACCGCAAAAGATCGACACTTCAACAAGTCAATATCCCTGTGGAACAGAAAGCTAACGTCAGTACTGGCCAACATGAACAAGGTTCAGCAACGCACTTATGGTCTTTCTCAACTCCTTTCGGCGCAACCTTCAGCTCATCTTCAGCTCCAAATATATTTGATCGTTCCCCGTTCGGTTGACGTTTAGCTTCCCCAAAAAATTCGACAAACTCGGGAGCGGAGATTATATCTCTAAACGGTTTGGCGTTGCGCATAAGGTTTGAGCTGGGAGATAGGGGGGTCGTGAGTCGGCATTTACACGGGTGCGTAAGGGGGTAGACGAACCGTATAGTCGCCAGCTCATTTCTCCCTGGACACCAAGTACCACCAGCTATCAAACTTTCTCCTCCTGGTCGGACTGTATCGAGCAAATTAGCAAACGGGCTATAATAGCAGGCCAAGCTAAAAAAAACCAACCGGATCTAGAGACAATAACAACAGAATGAGCGTGGGGAGAAACCCTGATGCACGAAAAATAGGAACTTACATGTGGTCTAACGGTAAGATAGACTTTCAGCAATGATCCTTGAAACGAAATCTGAAGAGAAGCGTACATCCTGCAAAAATTCCTTTTCGCCCGCTTCTCGAAAACGACGCGGAAAACGAACGTTTGTACGGGGTCTTATCATTACTAAATCTTATCTAAAAAGTGACGAGTCACGTTTAGCATTGGGGTGAGTGGAACGACAGCTTCAACCCACATCTCGATATATTCGGTGGATAACATCCCGTGGGGGAAGCGGTGGTATTTGCTCGTCAGCCTCGATAAGTACTTCGGTAAATTTGTTGACGAAATCTTTCCACTCTTGTTCGGCGAGACGATAAACTGGTTCTGGAAGCCCAACTTAGGCCGTCATTGCTGTCGAACGAGAATGGGACATACCGTGCAATTTAAACCTATCAATGCGCGAGTGAGTTTGAAGAGCCCAAAGTCGAAGATAACGTACCACTCTCGGTCATTGCATGTGGGGTCTGCCAGCTTTGACAAAAAGTCCAGGGTATTCTTCGATATCTGACCAGCAGGAACTACCAAAGATGTCACCGCTGCAGTGTTCGAATCATCTGACATGAACTTACCTCGACCAGTTTTGGGTGCCTGCACAACTTTCCCTACGACCTCTTGGCCTTCCTTCAGATCCAAATCGTCGTCGTCGTCATCCTCATCCCTCGCAATTCTCCGTCGTTTTTTAACGGGAGACTGTTTCTTCGAAGGAGACTGAGATTTCGAATCTCTCTTCCTCTTAGTCGAGACGTGTTTCTTCTTCTGTGGCTTGTCTTCGTCGTCATCCAACGCGTCGCTGTCATAGTCAACTCGTTTCCCAGAACCAGCCTGGCCGCCACGCCCGACAACTCCCAAATCCCCTTCCTCTTCATCTTCTGATGGGTCGTATTCCTCATCTTCATCAACACTAGCCATCTCCACGTCCTCAACCACGGATTTGGCAGGTTTGGCTCTAGTCCGACCGTTCACCGCACCTCCATTTCTGATCGTTCGGGAAGCTGGTTTCCTAGGCGAGCGACGTGATTTTACGCTCCCCAAATCGCCTTCTTCCTCTACCCTATCTTCCCCTCCATTACCCTCCGTTTCTTGTCTCTCCACGACTTGTTTCTTCGCGACCGTACGAAGACTCTTCCGTGACGGTATTGGCCTAATTTTCCTAGGAGAAATTTGAGCTTCCTGACTTGCTTCAGATTGCTTTGGCTTTGCCATTGTATAAAAATTGGATTTCGTGGTGCTGTTGGGGCTGGCGGGTGGAGGAGAAAGGATCGTGTCCTGGGAGCGAGGAGGCTCAAGCGGTTATTTTGGTCAGGTTCGAATGTCGTAATACCACGTGATTAGGGGGTCACGACATGGTCACGGTATTTTCGAGATACTGGGGAAGTTTATCTTGGTCCTCCACCACAACCTGATTGCCCGGCGGACCTCAGCTCATGTTTCCACCGGTCCAGTACTATCTTCAAATCACCTCAATATTCAAGAAGGCTTTCTTTTCCTCTTCTTGCTGGCGACTCCTAGGCGACTCGGAGGTCTACCATAGCACCGTCTTGGCGTCTGAGTTCGGTAAACGTCCCACTTCGTTCACGGTGTTTCTGGGACTACGCACTTGACTGAAGAGCTTCAACCTTATGGTAGTGGCACTTGCCACCAAAAATGCGGATCAAGAACAGGCAAAAACTAATTACGCCGATGCTGGACCAATGCTGGATCAGAACCATGATAAGAGCGCTCCATGATTCGTTGAGCTCGTGCTGAAATCACCAGATGCATTCTAGAATCTGCCTACCCTACTGGTCGGTGTGTATCCAGAATCCAGATTAACGGTTTGGACGTTCGACAACAACGCGGTCAGTCGTGGGTTACAGTATGAGTATTTCAAGATTTTAATGAGGGGGCGTGCCTCTTTTGCACCTCGTGGACCAAGTACAAGACGGACGACCTCAAGGGTACGAGGTACAATATCGGCATAAATCATTTTTTGTAAGTACAAGATTGTGGCGTTAAGTTCTTAGCCTTGGCACTTGCTCACCGAGTCCCTCTCAGCACTCCAACTGAATAAAATAAGCCTAAAACTCCACTTTCGACCGTATAAGCGCTGTCATTTGGTACCGAGTACAAGGATATGCACTTCCCTTGAATCCCGTTACTGATACGGATCTTTGTGTGAGTATATGGGTTACTGAATAGCGGACCAAGGCCACGTCAAATACCCTCGAGGACGACTGCCAGAGTTTTCGTCCGTATGATCTTCCCCGAGATAATTTTACCTCTTGTCCGTCATGTTCAGGACATTTGAATGCACTGCCATTGTCGGGAGGATGATATATCGGGGCTGTGGCATCAGCGGTTCCGACGGTATGTCAAATTGTGCGTTTCCATCTGAAGTTCTCACACTCGCGGAAGGTGCATAGCGCTCATCTGAGAGTCACTCAACATCAAGAGCCCTAGTCCCCTATTAACTGCGCAAATATTCAGGAACAGTGTACTGAAAATAATCAAGGTGGCTGCCTGCTTCCATTTCGTTTCTGTTTGTTCCTCCAGATCTACAATGTTCACAGATGTTCAAGTTAATCCTGCCTCTCTTTCCAGATTACCTGCCGAACAGTCGGCCTGTCGTGCAGGATCACCTGTCAGTTTGTGGATTATGTCATGTAATTTCACTTTTCCAGAGTCCCTAAAACTTGAACGTGACCAACGGCAGAAACACGAAGTTGAAAGCTGCTTCGGGCTCGGACGCGACCCCTGTGTAGCTGGATGTTCTCGGCCTCTACCAGTTACTCTCAATGTCGTTGTAGTGGCTCCAGGAGACTACCATCATCCTACCTCGAACTGTGCCTAGTCCCCGCCCTGGCTCGTGCTCGCTTCACAAAAAAAACTCCCTGCGATGAACGACCCTTATGATCAACTCTTGTTCTCCCTGTTTTTTCGGAGCTTCCTACTTCTACTCACCTCTCCCGCCTCTCTCATACTCTGCAAAAATGGTATCATTACTGCTGTAAGTAATTCTTTGTTCATCAGCCACTGACGCTATGGTTCTGCGGGCATGACTCTCATCGATCATCACCGGCCAAGCTACTTGGGTTCGTCCCACGACCTGCGTGGGTATGATATGGGCTGCTCTGGCAGCTCTACACATCAACGTTCCTCTTTGACGGTATGAACAAGGTCATCTTGTTGCAACTGCCACTCTTAGTCCGACATACGCGGACGGCGGTCGCTCATCTGTCCAAAATCCGCATTCACACTGAACGCCACGAGTTTTTTTTAGCGACCACCTCTGTTATTTCTGGGCAGCGGGGGAAGGTGGGATATTCTCTAATCGAAGTTTCAGAGAGCAGTTCACAGGTTGAGTCCTAAATTTACCCTTATCTGAGGCGTCGCCTGAACTCTTTGTTTCTGAAGTTTGAGGTCTTCGGGGGTAAGTTCCCAGGACAAATTTCAAATATAACCTCTCCGTTGCACTGTTTCAGAAAATTCACTGAAGTTGCTATTCTTATGCTATGCTTCTATTACGACTCAGTGGCTGGATGAGATACTTTACATGGAGGTTGAGGCGTCGATACCGATGGAGAAGACACCATCATGAGAAAAGAACTATTATTATCATCATTTGCGAAAGTATCCACACGCTGACCGGATGACTGTATATCACTTCAACATCCGAGGTCCTACATAAGGATGCTTAAAAGTCCAGAGCCGCCCTATCTTTGAGTCTTAGCCGTTGTGTACTGTATATAGCCTGCATACACCATCCATACACAAGAGATGGTGAGAGCAAATCCGATGCTCGGTTGTAATGTAGTACCTGAAACTCTGAAAACATGTTTTGTACTTCGTTTCCTACCACTCGAAACAATCAGTCCGTAGTATTCGTGGTTACTCCAACCGTCCTTTTTGCCAACGCCAAGAACCTATCACAACTCTTCATTTTGACTACCCTGTACTTACAATATTTACTTCAGCGTCGGGATGGCCATAGATTCTATGGTGGGATGACGCATGCATATGCTTCCCGAGAACTTCCCGCCAGCCCCAGAACTCAATACGCGGTCGAGTTTTCACTCGTTACCGACGTCAAAACCTGAGAAAAAAGCTGACAGTCAAGTGGTGGCACTTTGCACGACAACGCAGTCGGTTCAATATGTAGCGAGGAATTTGTTGCCAGAGAGAGAGAGGGAGAAATCACGATCATCATCCGCCGGCTTCTTTACAACCCCGGGCTCTTGCATCGCAGCGAAACAAGCGAGAGATAAAATGGCTGATTGTAACGGCTCATACCCGTGTATCCCTCAGAGTAAGCATCTGTGCCCGAGGAGACACTGGTAAGTAACCACCAAGTATGACAAAGTGATACCACTCGGAGACTTGAAAGTTGACAACCAAACAGACTTCGTTTTTGTTCGAGCTTGACTGTTGAGTACTAGTACCAACATCCGAGTTTTAGTGTGCCACACTACAACTCTATAGTGATTCATAAATCATGTGTCTCTTTGAATCTGCCACTGAGAGGCTGTTTTTGGTATTCAATTACAATTTTTTGGAAGAGAACTCATGAGAAGGGAAGATTCCACTCGAAGATCACTGAATGTCGCTTCTTATGATGATGCTGATCTGGCCGTGGTTCTGAACAATACCGGCATCTTTATCAGGGACCGGGTAGTCCTGGGAATCTTTTCTGCAGTCGGCGAGGGCGTTAAAATATTAACCGCCCCGTTGAACGCTGAAAGTGGTGGAGTACGAGTAGAGAGTCAGTGGCGGACTGAAAATAAGTTTACCAGTGAATTTGACTGAACCACTCGTTTCTTGCACACGGAAGGGCTTCTGTGACAACTCTCCGACGACTTGGCGAGGTCACAGGTGGACGATATGGCATCGATAGTGACTTCACAATTTCATCAACAGCGAGTAAATTCACATCCTTTCGACACGTTCCCTTCCGAGGGAAGCTGTAGAGTGCGGAATGAGGCTCAAAGGAGAGGATGATTCACTCAAGGATATCTAAATCTTTTGAGGGTTGAAGATCACAGTCTGTTCGCCTGTAAATAGCGGAAAAGGGACGTCCAAACCTCACTAACCAGATCTACTTGCGAGCTCGTTTCGACGCATAGATTATGACGAGGATAATAATTTAGGCGGCCCTTGAGAGAGGCAAAGCATGGACGAGTCGCTCGTCGCCTTGTAAGAAGCGCAACCACATTGCGCTCGTTCCCATACGATATCGGGTATCATTGCTTGGACGCTTCTCTGCTGCCCTCTCTGGCGTCGTGAGAGAAATTCTGGATCGATCGCTACCATGCAGAGACCCGAATCACAGAATAAGTGTGGTAGTACGTTTCTTGAAGCGTTCGATAGCTATGGAAGCTAACCACAAATCCCTGGGGTCGAAACGCTTTTAACCAAATCAGATAAGATAATTAGAACTGGATAATCGTTGATCTCGGGGAAATTAAACGGATCTATTCAGATGAAATACTATAAGAACCAAACTCCCAGGGTACGCGCGTGCGTGTGAATCGGGAATTCAGGTATCCACGGCTCGACCTATGGACCCATATCTTCGGATAGAGGGGAGTCAACAGCTCACCTTGTTTCTCTCTTTTCGGATCTCCGCGACGATAGCGCTCGAAAACAAAAGGCACGATGATCGTATTCGATCTAGTGGGGGAGCATAGTGCGGGTGGTGGGAGTTCGCACTGTAATGCACCATACACTCGTAATCCCGCCCGCCGACATTCCACACCAAAGAAACGGAAAGAGGGGTATTCAGCGAGGATAATGCGACCTGAAGGGGTGGTCTATTCGATGCGTTCCGACTTGGATACCACCTGATGTGGCTTGGGTACGTACGATAGTGCGTGCGTTTGTCGTGTATGTAGCTTGGCTGTTAGTCAGGACCTGCCGTGCAAGGGCGCAATCCGATAGAGTATGATAACCATAAGATTCGGAAGGGCCGGGACTGTGTCCCACGTTATTTTAAGGAGTCCAGGTCAGTCAATTTTTGACCTTGGGTGAGTTACTATTAGCTTCCGGATATTCTACGAGGAACATACCTGCCAATCAGTACTGACGCATTGTCTGCCTTGCCACTACAGGGAGTATAACTTTAAACATCGGCGGACTGCAGCACACGGACGGATTCAAACGGGGATTCATACGGGATGACTGCCTTGAGGAGGAGACAAAAATAATCCAGCAAACAAGGAAACTTTCTGTATCGTCTTATCTTTTTTGCGTAGGAGAATCGTCAGTCATATAAACTGTGGAGGAACGCAGAAGAAACTCACTATCGTTGTGATCAATTACGATAAAGAGTCCGATGACATATACACCATCCATAAAACGCTATTTTCTTCCACATCATGGCCTTGAAGGGTCGAGAGCATATGCGTATCGTAAATCAGAGGTCCTTTACCTGCATGTTCTCAGGCTGATCTCGAGAGATTGGAAGAACCAACGAAGAACGCAGTCCCGGGAAGAAGCGAGGTAAAAATACAATTCATTGATCGAACATAATCGACTACCCATTTGGAACGTTCAATTCATGCTGCAGCCATCCGTGGTATGGTGAACATAGGCAAATGGGAGATGGCGGTAAATGATATGTGTGGACTGTGGGAGAAGCACCAGACTCGGGGTACAGAAACCTTGAATGGAACTATGTCGAGGAACTGGTCGGTGTTTGTGGCATTGAAAACTTCATAAATCAAAGAGTGAATGTGGCAGTCATGTCGACGTTTAGTATAACACTCCCGATTAAGCTGTCATCCATCGCCCACGGGAGGCACAAGGGAACCAGTGTAATGAGTGCGAAGCGGAACATAGGTGCCTGGAGGTTGAACTGAACGTCAGGGAAGCACTCCCGAATCATAAAAGACTGCGGACTTGCCGTACATGTCTGAGCACGAATACCTACCAATCCCGTCGAAAGTGCTCTCCTCGTTGATTGGGTAGGAGATTAGGAGACAGAAATCAATGAAAGATGTCGACAGGGACCGTGGAGGGCCTGTTCCAGGCGATGTTCTTGCTGTACCTCAGTTTAGCTTCAGTGAGTCAAGCTCATGAGAAAAAGTTGAGCGAAACGCCCTGTGCTGTTGACCCTGCGGGAATCAAGAATACATGTATTGCACTTAGATGATCAGACAGAACTATAGAAGATCCACCGAGTGAGCCGAAGTTTGATTTCTTGATAGCTATGTACAAGGTTGCTTGTGCTACCGCCACCCGGGGAAGCTTGCAGGGTGAGCTTCAGATTGGCCAACTCGGGGAAAATGAGTAGACTGGCTTTGTACAGCCCAGGCAGTCAAAGAGAAGCCAGAGAGTTGGAAGCCAAAAGCTTCAAGTTTCGTCGAGGAAGACGGCGAGCGCTGTTGATGGGAAGTGGCAGGGTTCATGATGATTACATAATTTAGCTCGACTGGTCGCCGTTACTGTTGGCAACATTGACCGCCCTCTCCCCCTCGGTGACTGTCACCTTTCTCTTCCACGTTCGCCATCGTGTAGACAGTGCCAATGCCTATTAAGCATCTTGAAAGTCTGTTTCCTGTCTTTTTACCAGTCGTTGACTTCCCTCGATGCTGACACCTTGATCTTTCCAGGTTTCCTAGTCGAACGGAAGCACCTTCAAACTCTGAACCTTTCCGTATTGTCAGATTCTCGACTGGGTATCGATGCATCTTACTACATTCAGAATTTACTCGACAACCCGTCTTCCAGAGAACCACTTTTGGCCGCGACAGGAGGGCTGCCTTTAGCCCTCACCACACGAGTCGAGTCTGACCTACGAATTCTCGAAAAATTGCGGATAAAGCCCGTGTTTGTTTTTTCTGGACTTCTTCCGAACAGGAAGTGGAAGCCACATTACCATCTGGAACATAATGAAGCCTGCAGAGATAGGCGTGATGCTTGGGAAAAATATGAGGCAGGGCAGGAGGAAGCTGCCACAAAATTGTTCGCTGGACGAAGCTGCTTTCAGCAATGGGATCTATGGCGGATGATTCTCAGGATTTTCAGGCATCGAAACGTAGAGTTCATCGTTTCTCCATATCTCGCCTGGCCTCAAGTACGTTCAGCAACGATTTTCTGATAGCTAATATCTGACAACCTTCTAGCTGATATACCTCCAACGCCATCCAAAATCTTACATCCATGCCATTTATGGTCCAACAGACACCTTATTGTACCCTGCTGTCGACAAACTCATCACTTCAATCGACCTCGTGTCTTCTACTCCTACTTTTACATTCATTTCAAAACGCGCGATCTCGACTGAGCTGTCCGTGAACGATGACCAGTTCCTTGACATAGGAATTCTTCTTGGCTTCGAACAGTCGCCTCCATTCCCACCTTCTATTCATGAGCAGGGACTCAAAGCAACCGTTGACATGGTCAAATATTACAAGTCGGGACACGCAGCCGTGTCTGCTTTCGCCGAACATCCCGCGGTCAAAACGATACAGTACCCTGACCACTATGCGCGCACGCGTTCTATGGTCAAATACTCCTTGATTCTCTCGTCGGATGGTGCTGTTGTTCCCTTACCCCTGGCTCTCAGCTCTATCTCTAATCACCATTCACACCACCCCACGGCCTCTGATATCCCTCAAGACCTACACGAAATCTTCACCAACCGACTTCCGGATGAAGTCTACTTTTATCTCTCTAGGGGCCTGATTGGACCTCAGGCCCTGGTATGGCTGACCACCGGACAAATCGTGGAGAGTCCTCCATTGGACAACGGAGAAACCCAAGAATACAAGCGATTTGTGAAGGAAGTAATCACGGATGGACAGACCGGACCGCGAGCGACAACGCTCGCTCTCATCAGCAGTGTAGCGCACAGTTCATGGTCAAGTCGAAAGGTACATGGCTTATTCTGGTTCGAGAATCCCGGCAGTCAAAACCAGAAGCCTATCCAGCACAACTCCACTCAAACGGCACAACTCGCCGAGCGCGTTGCAGGATGGAATGTGCCATATGCGATCATTGAGGAAGAATTGAGGCGACAAAATGTAAGGTTTGATGAACATTACCTTTTTCTTCTATCGGAGATGACGGACTGATACTGCGTGGCTACTTCCCGTTTCCTCTAGTCTTCGACGATTGACTTCTCTCTATGTCTGGGTGCAACTACGGAGAGGTTTGCTGCACGCACCAAAGTGAAGAGCAACTCGCAGACACCCCTTGAAAAGAAAGATGAGATTGTAGCCAATGTCATCTGGAGGTTCCTTGAGCTGCGTGGGTAAGCGCCACAACTCCCCCATTCGCCTTTCGGTTTCTTGACATTCCTCGTTTGGTATAGATTCTTATTGAACACTCATATGCACTCACCTCTGGCACGGGCCATGAATACAGCCATCAAACATTCGCGGCTGAATGACAAGTTCCAAGACCCGCTCTATCTCTTCTTGGAACTTGTACGAGCAGGTGTCATGCATGGCCACCTGTGGTCGCAGCGCGCTTTTAGCGGAGGACCTAGTTTTGGAACGGGTAGGAGTTGATTTTCTCTCACGTTTCGAATTTGTCGCGCTCAGCTTTTCCCCAATAGACGATGAAAAATCAAGCATGCTCCTTGTTATGCGGGTGCTTAGCATAGTACCGCTGAATTTCAAGGTGGGAAATCCTACTCTTACCCGCAACACGACTTGTGATCTCAATTCCGAAATTATGGGTTTCGTGTTTGTTTTGCTTGGTTAGTCTCAGCCGTGGTCGGCACCTTTGTCGAGGGAGTTGCTCGTGTTCAATTCATTTGTGCGGTCTCTCACGAGAGCCCTGCGCACTCTCTTGGAAGTGACATCCCTCAATATGCTGCTACGCGGGGACGCACGCAAAGCCCGGGATGATCTTTTAGACATCGCATTATCCTTACCCTTCCAAACCGAGGTGAACACTGGTTTCGGTGTTCTCGCCAAGGTATACTTGGACGCTCTCACGCACATCAATCGCGGGGAAAGAGTTCGCGATCGCTACGCCGAAGGCGTTCAGGAGGCCAAAGCGGTTGCACTAGAAATCTGTGAGGAAACATTCCCTGGTGTCAAGTACCCGAAAGCGGAGGTGGAGAGGGGATTCCGGTTCTGGGATGTGGTAAGTTTTTATGTTCCCTCCTTTCCGTGCTGTTGACTATCGTTGTTGATATTGTTCCGATCTGTAGGCCCTTACAGCTATGAGACAGCTTCACTCGGAAGGAGCGGTATTGCAGGAGTTGATTGACCAATTTGAGGCAGCGGAATCGTGGTTGGCCCCAATGAGACCTTAGGTTGTTGGTATCAGAAAAGATCCTGTTTTGCTAAATGATGAACGGAATAATTGCTGGCTCGAATTTTCTTTGGCGAAAAGACAAGCTTGTACGATTGTCGGTGCGGCGATTGAGAATAATGATTGGATAAAAAGGAGTAGGATGCCAACAAAGGATTCATGCCGTCTCCCCAAAATTAGATGGGAAATCGATGGCGAAAATGAAAGGGCGTGGGAGGACGAGCAGTACAGAAGGGGATTGACCTTTTTAGTACTCACGTGATGGATATCCCCGTTTTGGCATGGGAAAATCTTGTAAAATGGATCTCGGGTCGCTGTCATGGCTGGAATTATGGACTTGTATAGATCTCACACTTCTCCTTGGTTCCAACTACAAAAGTGCCACCAACTTTACGGTTAAGGATGTCAACCCCCTCCCCTACCAAGCATGCTCGACATCCCTCAACACCAATCTCACCACGCGCTCAACGTCGTCGACATTGACGAGAAGCTCAAGTCCACCAACCTCCATCACTGCCCCGTCCAGATCATTGAGCTCGTCGAATGTCCCCCACCACCACGGCGCATAGTCGATTTCTCCCATGCTGCCTCATCGGCTTATTCCTCTTCCTCATGTTCTTACACGTCCTCAGAAGATGAAGAGGAACTCGAATGCTCTTCCTATTGCTCGTCCGAGGACCCGTTAGAAGCCCAGTCGCCACAACTCCTATGCGAAAAACAGGGTTCATCCCAATTCTCTTCGGATACCTATTCCCTAAGAATGAAGCGGATACTTTCATGGCGGAAAAACTTCTCCACCCAATTGGGTTCCACGCTGTCCGGTACGCATGCATGTTCGCTACCTGTTGCTGACCTCGATCTAACGTGTTGCTGTCTTCTAGAACCCTCACTATCATCATCACTGAAAAGGAAAATATCCTCATATTGTGGCGACGATTATGATGAAGATGACGTTGTAAGTCCCGGTCTTTTCCCTCGTCTCGTGTGTTAGCATATGGACTGATTATGTTTCCAGGTCTCACAGTCTTCTAAACGCTCTCGGTCACATTCTTCGGAAGGCGAGAGCTGTAGCTCAAGCTCACTTGGCTCGGTTTCTTGTCCAGCGTGCGACGCCTTCTTTGATGACCTCCAGAGTCTACGTCAACATGGACGAGATGCCCAGGCTGGTGCCAACGAAGCGTGCATCACCGCTGTTGACTATGCCTTCGAGTGAAGAAGGCTATCATTGCATTAGTCAAAAATCGGGCGGGCTCCTCTTTTGACGTTCACATTTACTTGCTTTCCATCTTGTCAGGGCCCTCGGTGTCTTGGCTTATGCCCCTCCCGAACCTCGAACTTCCCATCGGCTGTCACAACGCATTGCATCACCATACTCGAATATCCTGTACTAATTGCTGTCCTCGTTGCATCTGTATTCACACCACCAACCACCACATCACTTCAAGTACATAGTATTAACAGTTATTAACATCCACCTTCACCTTTTCATTAGTTTTACTTTATCTTTCAATGCTATAATCCCCTTAGAACGCCCTATTTCGCCGCACAATGTATACATCCCATTATCATTTACATTCCAGTGCGATAGCCGAATATAATTGACTCGCCGCGAGTAACCCTATCCGCACTCCCTTCGCTTCGCTACTATTGCCTCCACAGGCGTGAAAACCGCGAGGCAAGCGTCTAATCCCCAACAGTACTGAACGCCGAAGATGTGAAAAGGTTCAAAGGGGTAAACTAAATGCCACTTTCCACCAAACCCGGGCATAAAGTCTATGTATTTCAAAACGAGGCTAACCTTCAACATGCCAAACGATCCATTGTCGAGGAGGCTGCGCCGCGCCCAAGATTCAATTCACCTTTTTTTCTTTTCCATTCAACATTCATTCCTCTAACTTAACTCTTTTTTCTTTTCTTTTTTCCCATCCCCTACCGACGCGACAAACTACATCAGTTCAACACTTCCACATATAGAAACCGAAGCGATCACGTTTCTGAGTTACGAGTCTCCGATGGGAAGAAATCCGATACCAACGTCAATGAATCAAATTTAAAGGAAAAGGGAACGCATGACGGGTTCTGGCCCAGAGCAAAGGTTGGCAGCCCATGGGAAAAGGACGGGTATACGTGTGAACGCCACCATGTATGCCACCGCTGAGTACTCCTTTTGCAATTCTCTGCAGGGCGAACCTTTTTGGCTCCCATGGGAAAAAACAACTCCAAGACGATAAAACTGTCGACCGACCCCGCACAGAAGACGTCTCCGAGCGATGTGGGCGGCACTACACGTTCTTCCTTTGGGGAGGATGGTGTTTCTTGAAAACTCCAAAAAATCTACTCAGCTCAGCGGCGCGGGCCGTCTCGAGAAAAAAAAAGGTTCCTCCACAAGTTTGCAGGGTTGGATGAGCGAGTGAGTTGATTGATTATTACCTTTTGAATTCTTTTCTTCTAAAGCAAACCTTGTACATAATTTTGTAAAACTCGAAGCTTATGCTCCGGGGTGCCACCAGAAGAGAACTTATGCATTATATAGAAAGCTTTATTACAAAGTTCGAGGCAGACCTTTTCTCTTTTTTGACAACCCCGACCTTGAAGTATTTTTGTAGCTGTCGCCCTCGCTTCACACAAAAACACGAGTTTCTCCCGAGGTACCCCTCACTACGACATGTCGAACGTCCGTCCGAGAAATCGGATAGCATGAGTTCAAGTCAACTCTGGGCTTCCCCTTGAACATGTCAATGAGCGAAAAAAAAAGTCCAAGCGCGACTTGCTCCCAAGACCTCTTGAACCTTTTTCTATTTTCTGTTACAAAAATGATCTGCGTGCGCTGGATCCGCTCACTCGGAACCATTGAGCCCTGTCAACGCGGGGTGCGCTCTAGCCCACACAAAAGAAGAAAACGGATGGCAAAAAGGAATTTGAAACAAGTGGAGACCTTTGGGTTATATGGCTGTTCGGTGGCTAGCCCTTTCGTTTTTTGACGCACGTAAAAAAACACAACTAAGAAATCACCGTCAGTTAAACCATCATACCTTTACAACGATCGATATGCCACAAGCGTTTCGGATTTGGATGTGGTGGCTATGTTATCAATCAACGGGGTGATGGGTAAGCGATTGTCAGGACAGTTTTTTGTTTCGCACTACCCACGACCTCAACGGGGATGATTCCCGCTCGGGTTCACAGGGGCTGGAGCGGTGGAGTCCCCGAAAGTGCGCGCAACTCAACTGCGACAGAGAGTAGTGTGCCATAATGCGTAGGTGGATCCTCAGCCTTTGATGGAAAGAGGGTGACGGGACCCTGTGAACTTCGGAGGAATGAACGGTATTCCCCAAGAGTTGGATCTGTGCGCGAGTGTCCGAGCACTGGTGTCTTCTAAAGGAAAACAGTAGTCGTCAGACAGCGGTAGGGCGTTCAACAAGGTTTCACAGACCGTTCTTCACACACCGAGAGTAGGTCACCTTCGAACCTCTCGGTAGGATGATTAATAATCATCACTTCTATTCAGATATCAACGGCAGACCCGGCGTCTGGGGGATGTAATAGTGGTGTGACTATCTTGCAGAGAAGCAGGCGCCTCTACCAAGTAGCGGTAGCAAGGCGGTTCGGAGTGTGGGTTCAGGTCCATCGCCAACGCGTTTTTCGGTTGATGATACAAGGCGTGAGTTGGAAGGAACCAGATCATTTCTTGGTTTGTCCCTTGGGACCTTACCTGACCATGCTTGCCATGCAGTGAACCAGAATTTAGCGATCCGACATGTCAAGCGTTTCTTAAGAGCTGAGATCGAGAAAAGTCTTGATCAGGATTGATGAGCTTGAGTGCCAGGCCCCATTTTTTGCTATCCCAGAAGAGCAAGAATCAGTCCAAGTCTCCCGTATCATCATGAGACCGAGACCAACCGAGACCAACCTACAAGTCGTAAAAAAACGGGATAGGACCTTTCCAAGCTACCTCCCACGACAATGCCCCGCAGTTTGTCCAGGAAGTGTGAAGATTGATTAAGAGAATCCTCGAAGCCTTCATGATGGAGAACCAAAAACAATCTCATCTTCGGCCCGTCATGGGAATAAGAAGTTCTTGCTGAGTGTTGTAGTGTGAGACACAAAGCTGTCATAAAAGGAGTAATAATCGTTCGACGTTGAACGGTAACACGTAGACCATCGAAACGGGGAAACCGCACGACAACGAGCTAACGTGGGTGGTGTAAGCGACGTGATAGTTTCGCCGTATATCTGCGAGATACCCGCGACGTTGAAAAAAAAAAGTGCATATACAATCAAGAAAACGTACCTTTCCCAGTGTTGCAGACCCGAGATCAACAGCTCTAAGTTTAATATTTGTGTCCGTTCCCTTGAGCGGCACGCTCAAACCTTCGGTCGATGAGTTTTTTTCGGAAACCAGTTCCCGAAACGAACCGTTTTGTTATTCCCTCCCTGAAAAAAACAAAAAGGTTGACAGAGAAAAGTAACCCCAGACCATTCGGTAGATAGTGATTTCCGTCCCAACTGCCAGCAGGCAATGGGACCGTGGTCGTGGTCGTGCGGGCCGTTTCTCACGAACGATATTTTCAACCACCCCATGCTGTCTCTCCAGGGTTCTGCGCAGCTCTGAAAAGGGAAAAATACGCCAATGCATTGTTGCGCCCTTGTGGCCACCACGCCAAGGCGTTTTCAGCTAATTCTGAAATCTGGTGGCGCCCTTCGCTTAGCTTAGCCTAATCTCGAAAAAAAACGACCTGGCATCACGCTGGTGATCGTTAAGAGTATTGTGAAGGAAGGCGTGGAAATCCCGAGTATAACGGCTGATATGTACGGTTCATGTGGCCCTATTAGGTGAAATGATCCCTCCGAACTACAAGGATATGTCCTGGAAAGCCTTGCCTTGAACGAGATCTTGGAACTGCGGAAGCTAGGGTGTACGACATGGGTATGGATATGTTGGTCCCTGACCTGCCATTGAAAAATATCGGGATTTGTAAGCTAGAGAGATGGTTACCTTGTGAATTGCTGAGATATTCAGGAATATTTCTACCTTTGGTTTTGTAAAATTGCTGGTCGACAGCTGGAGGAAAAGTCAAACGTGCGTATCACTGTGTCAGCGAAAGGGATCGCATCGGGCGCATCGGGCGCATCGGGCGATTGGCGTCTCGTGCGAACTTTTAATCGTGGGAATAACTGAATATTCACGTGAGCTCAGTAATTCGGCAACTTGACTCGCTACCACCACGATGGTCGATGTCAAAGACCGGTTAATCGGCCACCAGAGTATAGTTTGAGCACATATGCTCGTATTAGACGGTGAGTCTGCGACAAAAGTACTCTATTACCACCCAGGTCACTCTCGAACGACTGACTGATTGAGCGCGGGGAGAATTTTTTTCACTCAATTCCAGCCGTTATGTTACCCAGGATACCGGGTTATTTAGCGTAAACCACCTATATCCCAGTTTGTTTGTAAATTTTTTCATTTGAGCCCAAGGTGTCTGAGGGGGGGTTGAACGCGAAATTGAACCACGTCGGAGCAAGTCGGACGACGATGGGACGTGGTATTACTCACAGGTGCGTGTACGATCATGAGAGGGTCCTTCCCATGCTAACGTCAAGGCCAAGTTTCTCTCATCCTTTATGGAACCTTCTCCAGGTTGTGTATTCCGTTGTAGACAGCCTGGGGAACATTGATCATTTCATAATCCTTGGCGGAACGTCCGGACAGACCCTTCCCCTATGATTCAACGTTCTCGAGTGGGTCACCAGTTCCAAGGTATTCGACCGTCCCGCGATTGCTAAAGACCCCTGTCAGACCTTCAGGATGCGGCTGCCACACGTTGCCGATTTGTTCATGTTTCCCGATTCCTGGCACCTTACGAGAAGGAAAAGTTACCATATAAGTATCGTGCTGCTCTTACACCTTTGTTAGGTTGAGGCATCATTATCGAGGAACGTCCTGAAAGGCGTTGTCTACACTTCAAGCTGATTGGGCTACGGCAGCAGTTTGAACTGGGTACAGGTTTTTGACCCTGGGCATGAAAATTCATCTGTACGTTCGTGTCCTTCCATGGTACTGGGTCAGGGACCAACACTGTCTGCACCCGTAGTAATCTGCTTGGGCGAAACATACCACGAAGCGGTTCGTTTCTGTTGTCAAACGATGGGCGGTGATATGGGGCAATGTGGGCCGCTAACAGCCACGGATACACGAATGGGGAACAACGCTAAACCCCTTGCACCGGTCGACCCACAATCTAGAATAACTTGAGGTCGCTGACAGTCGTGCGAGCAGTCACAATCATGTTTGCACCTTGTCGCTGGACGACTTTGGCTCCCTTTGCTCACTCCCTTCGTTTGGTACAAGAGGGTCCCGGATCTGGATGTGAACCTGGACACCACTTCAACCATCGTTCAACCTTTCTAGCGCAGCCTGAGAGCAAATCACTCCGAAAGTGGGTATATTCGCCTCACCGCTTAGGTGAGGCTACGACCAAACTCATATCTCACACGATCATAAATTTTTATAGCTCAATGTTCTCAGACCACTCTTGTTCTGCCTATGTTGGTTCATTGGTACCTCTTCACAAGTGATTCCCTTCCGAAAGTCGTCAAATTCGAACTTCCTTCAACGGGCCGTTAGGAATTTAAACGATCTCCGGAGTCTTTATATACCCTACTTCTCGGTTCATTCATCCAGTCTTCATCCTGGATACCTTCAAGAACCAAGTACGATGCCATGTCATGAGTATGTGAAATAGGCTTTTTATCCCACAATGGAACAAGTCTTTTTTTTCTTCTCTTTTCTCATACAATCCATCTATCACTGGCACTCTAGAGCGGAACGAATGAAAAGTGAAAGGTGTCAATGACCCGATCCTGCTACCTCAAGTACACCAACGCTCCTTTGGCAACTTATTCTCAGCGGTCGGGTCTGTTTTTTTTTTCTTTTCACAATCTGATCGATTATCTTTCTCACCGGAAAGAACTGACAAAAAAGCCAATAGCGGATCATGGACAGACGCCCCTCGGGACGTCATATATCATAGCTGACCTTTTCTTGGTGGGTTCCAACGAGGCAAAAACCACGACGCCACGCTAAATGATGATTGGGTTCATGAAAATTAGGGTGCGACTCGCACACCAGTCGACCGGATGCGGATTGACGAGGGGATGTCATAACTTCAAGTTACAGGCTTTTTTGTCGGAGTGGAATTTCTCGAAGAGAATTGGATTTCAAAAAATACGTTGATGGATGGCCGGGCTTAAAATCCTATTGGGGCGACGTATGAAGGGCTGGAAGATCTTGGAGTTGTGGAAAAAAAAAAAAAAGTACAAGTTATCCGGAAGGGGGAGAGAATTGAACGTTTGAAACCAAATTATTATTTTTTTTTTTCAACTTGCACATTTTCCGGCGTCCGCGTCAAAGTGGAGATTTTTGTACTCTTTCATAAATCCTATTTCGCCTTAAAATCAATTTTTTTGACCTGGGATTTATACTAGGTTTTTTTCGTACCAAGGAACAGAAGCGGCAAAAGACTCTTCTGGGGCTTGCGCCCGAGAAGTGTTTTTCGCCAGATGACAACTAGTACTTGGTCCCCCAGAAAAAAATCGAGTGTTCCCTCCACGGTGTTCTGACACAACGAAACTTTCACACCATTTCGCTAGGACTAAGGTTTTTCCCAATTTTTCGCATCGAATGGAGTGTTGTTTTCTCCTCCTTCACGATCCCTTGTTCTCGATAACACAAGGTTACGTTCGCCTCAACGTTAGTCGTGGGTAAAGACGCATTTTTTGATTTCACGATCAAATTTGACCTGGGTTTATCGGGGCGTTGCGCACTAGAAGACGAGTGTTTCTTCCTTTTTTACGGGGGGAGTTTTCTCCTCAGGCTACTTCGCTTCAACGTCAGTCGTGGGTAAACATGATTCACGATTAATTTGACGGGTTTTCACCAAGGAACGCGTGGACTAGGAGCCTTCAAAACGCCTTCACTGTTACAACATGCCGCCCCGACTCCGAAGAAGCCGTCAAAGGTAGATGTGCTTTACTTGGAACAAGGTCGCTAGAGATCGAGGGAACGGGTCTTCTTCACCGGGGGGGTTCTCTTCGGTTCAACGACCACACAACGCCACGATGAAATTGGTATCTTATCTGGGTTTTAGAGCGCAACCCCAGTCGACGAGAGCTGTCACCCTTGACCGATTTTCATTTTGAAGTACAAATACAGGGATTTATTTTATTTTTTTTGTCGAAAGCGGAATTTCAATTTTCCCACAAAAAAAATTCCTTCCCCTTAACCTGCTGCAGAATTGCTACCTCACAAGGCCCCCCCCCAGAGAAAACTAGGCCTGTGAGAAAACGTCAACAGTACAGTCGTTGCGCCGAGTGCTCCGATTTGAGGTCAAAGCGCTAAAGGTTTAAATTTTTAAAGGCTGAAATTGCAGATTGTGACGACCCCTATGTTTCGTTTGTCAACTTCTTCTATTCCATCATAATTATGTAAATAAAATGTTCTTTTTCCTCGAGTGATAAAATGTGGGTCCGTTCGTCAGTGGTGCGCCACCGTAAGAAGCTGACAAGTTGCGTAAACATCGAACGTGCATAAAGCCCGGTGCTTCTGAGAGTCCTTTTGTCACTTTTGTATTGACGGGTTTCGATATTTCATGTTCGTAAACGGGTTCGACAAATGCAATTCTCGATCGTAATTACAGAATGTAAGTCATCATTTTCCCGTAATAACATCCCTGAACCTCTCCTCCGAAATACAACTGGAACATTCGCAGGCCCACCATGGACTTTTGAAGAAATTCGCGACAAGGAAAAGGATAAATGTAAGTAATTGACGTCTTACACGCCGTCTCTAGTAGGAATATCAGCGTCACTGGTGGTGCCGTTGCGGTAATTAATTAACGACTTTGTACTTTCACCCTATACACGCACGTGGACCTTCATGAAAAAAAAAAAGGGGGAGGAAGGGATCGAAAAAAAAAAAGGACGAGCACTAGTAGCCCAATTCCCCTATACCAGTTGAACGTTTGAGCCTTGAAACTCCATGGGGGTCTACAAGCTAAAGTTAGGTTGATACATGTATTAATAAACGGGGAACGGGCTGAGGAGGGGCAATAAACCGGTCAACTGATCGATTCCCTGCCAAACCCTTGAACGACCACGTTCGATTGTGAAGTCCTTCAGTTGGGAACACCCAGGTGCCTTCCGTTCTAATCCCATCGACCACTGCCAAGTGGGCGCCGCGCAGACTCAGGCTTTTTGGGTTACCTGAAAACCATACGAGTTGCCAGTGCCACGGACAATAACCCGTGGGAACGTTAACATCCATGTAGTAGACCGGTCTTCTTTGAATAGCAAAGAAACGTAAGGCATTTCTTCGGATTTCGAAAGGGAGTCGATCGACTCGGAGGGGATCGTAAAACTTCAAGTTGAAGGAATTCATAATTCATTGATCATGGAATTCCCTTGTAAAAAATTGCTCGGTTTTGACGGGTTCCTTGGACCTTGATCCCGAAATGACAGCTCCGTGTTCGGTGTACATAGTTGAACCGTCATAATAATGACAGCAGTCGAAGGTCGACAAGGGAGATGTTCCTTATGCGGACGTTCGGGGATTAGAATCGACGGTGATCATTTACTTACGGATCCCGTAAGCAGGCCTTGGAAAAAAAAAAAAAAAACTCCTCAATCGTCGACTCTTATCAGCGCCACCCAGAACTTGCTTCCATGTTCGGTACATAATCGTCCTTTGACACTCGGAATTTCACCAGAAAATACAACCAAGTAATACATGTACAAGCTGCAAATTGTCAATTTCGTAAAATAAATAAATAAATAACACAACCCTCCCCCAAAATCTTCCTTCATAAATCTCTCCTCCGAAACACAACTGGAACATTCGCAGGCCTACATAGAGATCAAAAAGGTAAATCACACCGTCACCAAGACCAAGAAAAAAAGGGACTCACGTCAACGTAATAGACGTCGTACAAGCCAACACTCTCCTCTTCTTCTCCTCCCATCCTTCCCTCTCACTCTCTGGAACTAATTCGATCTTGTATTTTCGGATTAGAGTCACTAGAATCGCGATCGCTTCGACTTCGAAGAATCTTTTTTTTAATAGAGTTAGTAACTTAGTAGTCAACGATAAAAAATTAATTAATAATCGCAAACTTACTTTCGCCCTATACACGCATGTGAACCTTCATTCGCGGAGGGAAGAGGGGGTCAAAAAAAAAAAAAAAAAAAGACTACACGTATACGCTCAGAGGACAAACGTACCAGCACTAAAAGGTATAAAAGCATCCCTGTTCCAATCCCCCTTCACAAACCTCGAAGGTCTAAACTCTGTAGGATCTTCCCAATGACGAGCTAGCACAAAAAAAAGGGAAACCCAACCAAACGAAAGAAAAAAAGGACAAAAAGACTAACGATTATAATGCACACCAACAACATCAACCACCACATTCGTTCCTTTCGGAATAGGTACCATTTCCGTTCGGTTCCCGTCCACACTGGGCGCGACGAGTATCGTGTCTTCCGCGCAGACTTTGGGAATCCAGGTCACCTGAAAGGGGGGGAAAGAAATGAAGGGACAATGTCAATGGGTCTAGCGAACGTGACGTACTGGTGGGAACATACGAAGTGTTTCGTAGTATACACTATAAAGAGATGAAGACCCTTTTTTTTAAAAAAAATAATAATCTTACGCCATAGCCTGCGTAAAGAGATGCATCTCTTCGTATATCTAGTGTTCGGTTTGTGAGAATTTCGCAAGGGGATCGATCGAAGGGAACCAGAACACACGAACCGGATCTCTCCCATCCGGAAGAAGACCTCTCACTTCCTCGAATAGAACTTGTTGTTCTTGCGGATAAAGAGCTAGCAGCAAGAACGCGAAACAAAAGGTGTGGGCTGCAGTCTGATTCCCCTACCCATCAGTCCCTCCCATTCTTTTTGAAGAAGTCAACGCCATGGCTCACTTCATGTCCAGCTTCAAGCAAAACAAAAACGTTTCCAATGATCTCTCGAACAGACAACGCCGTTTCTTCATCTCCGTTCGCGTTCTCTTTCATCAAACTGCTAAAGAGATCAGTCTCATCGGCCTTGTCTCGGCTCTGAACCATCTCGAGCATGTATTCCTGTTCGGAAAAAAAAAAAAAAAAAGAGTTCAGAGCACGTACCTCGAAAGGTTGGAGGAACAACTCACGTCAAGTTTGTTGAAAGAATCATGAATCCCCTGCAACCTTTTAGATACTTTACCGGTCCAGCTCGGTAAAGCGATCTTGACCAACAAGTTGCTGCTCACGTCAAAAACCGCCTTTTTAAAAGTGATTTCATTCGTTTTAGGCACCTCGTCTTCTTTCCACGACAATCTCTGTCCAAAGACTGGGTGGGAGAGATAAAAAATGAGCCATGTGACAACTCCTAAAGAGAATGGCGGGAGGGCGTACTTGCGGCACTGAGAACATAGAGAGCCATCTATAGAAAAGCCTTTTTTCAAGATCGTTTTACCCTCGATAGCGTACAAATGGGTGCGCACCGAAAGACTCAGATCGAGAGAGCTCGAAACGTTTACGACGTCCTTTGCTCCCCATTCCTCTTCAAAGAGATCGTTCATCACTCTAACCGTCTCGTTCCATCCCATTCTGATGTTTTTCTGTTTTTTTTTTTGCCTATCATTTCAGAGAAAAATCTAGACCGATGCGGGTAAGAGAAACGCACGTCCGTAAAAGCGGGTTTTACGATCTTTTTGTACTTTTTCCACTCGTCTCCTTCTGTTGATAACACGCTAGGACCGAAAAAGCTGAGTGGTTTGTATTGTTCGAGGTATCGAGGGAATCGGGAGTGGGATGTCAAAACGTCCTATTGATTCCACAGGGCAAATTTCAGCTGTTTTACGTTTCTTGATTATCGATGGTTTGTTCGTACCTTGATTACATTGGCGTCGGCGATAGAGACCGTGAGGGACGAAGAAAGGATGCAGTACTGGGTAAAGGTTTTTTTGAGCTAGTCGGTTTATGGTAGTAATGAAGGACGAGAGTTCACGTTGGATAGGATGTCCCAGCCGAAATGTTCGTACCCTGTGCAGTTATTAAAGGGTAAGTGTACTCGTGTGAAAATGAAAGTGACGAACGTTGACGCTTCAATGGGAATCTACGGTTTGCAGCTTCGAATACGCCGCGAATTTGAGGGAGTAGGTAGGATATGATGGAGTATGGATGGAATAGGGTTATGTAGCTGCCTTTACGCTTGCTTTGGATGGAATGGATGACTACCCTCAATTTGTGAGGTTTTTTTTTTTCGGCAGACTTACCCGACTAGTTTTCGATATTCCAGTGTCTTGTGGAGGATGTATACGGCGGATAGGCAAAGTAGTAAGAGGAGTTTGACCATGACGGTGGGTGGGAAGCCTATGATGGATTTCTTTAGAGGGTCTTTTATCTAAGTTTTGATGTCAGATCTAACATGGCCGAGTGCCGTCGATTTTTGACGGTGGTTTCGGTTAAATGGGGTGGCCTGACGACCGTCGTTGACGGTGTGGGTGATGGGAAATCACCGGCCGGCCTCGGCATCATGAATCATGATAGATAGGCGAGGGTTTCACGAAGGGACTCCACCTGGTTGCTGGTTAGCAACCACTGGAAGACGATCATACAAGTGAAGATATCAGGGTTGTCCAGTTTGTCGTGCTAGAACCCGAGCATAGCCCACGAAAAACCGCAACTGCCTCAATGTAGCCAATTTTGGCCCGTGAGCCTAAACAGAATATCTCCGTACATTTTGAACATGACCAGTGGGTTATCAGCAAAGGTTGACCCCGATTGACATGTTCCTCGTTCCTCATAATTCATAAAAATTCAATGTAAATCCTAATTAACAAACGGGTATAGTATAACAGCAGGGCACAAACTTTGGGGAAAACTGGTGCGTAACGTTGATTTGCTAAAGAAACAATCTAGACTTGTGGGCGGTAACTATTGACGTTGTCAGCGGCAAGTACGAGGAAGCAAGGTACCCGAGAGGTTTCCCACGCATTGAAGCTGTCAAAGCCGCCGCATTCACCACTCACGCCAACGTCCAACGTCCACCGACGACGACGGCGACCACCATGACCCTCTACATGTCTCTCTCAACACCCCAATCACGGCCCATGACTCAACAAATCAATCAACATCAACAGTCGATTCCTTCTCTGACAGCTCTCCAATACAGTGATCTCCCTCGACGTGCCATCCCGTCCGCGATCGACAAAGGGAAAGATAAGGAATCACGGTTGCCTAGGTTGCTGCTGCCCTCGCCACTCGCGACGATCATACATACTCGCGTTTTTCTCACCCAATATCAGAGCGCTCCTTTCAATCCCGACCCTGGGCGTTTCGCTGACCTTAACTGCCTCTTTCAAAGGCAAGTAATGTACTTGTCAAATATGGGCGTAGCGCTAGCGCTCGCGCTCGGACAACCGTGTCCTGAAACTATATAATCGACTCGGACAAGGGATACCATTCAACGACCACTGGCAGTCCCTCAAACCATGGGCCTCTTCAACCTCTTCAAACACGGATCAGCGACTGCTAACAAACCTGCCATTTCCCCAATACCAGAAAAAACATCTTACCCTCAAAACCCAGATAAAGCAGGTCTGTTGGTAGCGGGAGAACTAGAGAAAGCTTTGGAAGAGTGTAAATCGACTGTGGAGAGGATCGCAGCGGAATGCAGAGCTCAAAATAGGAGATTTAGGTGTGTCTTGTGTCTGTGTTTTTTTCCCAATGGACTCCCTCATAATCCGACTGTCTACCAGGGACCACGAATTCGACCTCGAAACCGATCGTGATCGTTGCCTACACGGTCTCGGCTCTCGAGAGACCTACAACCCATCAGACGTCCAGCGCGTCACTCAAATTTTCGAAAATCCCCATTTCTTCATCGACGGTGCTGGTTCTAATGATATGAAACAAGGTGGGATTGGGGATTGTTGGTTCGTTTCTGCGTTGGCGACCATGTCTACTTGTGAGGGGCTCGTGGAGAAGTTTTGTGTTGCGGTGAGTGCTTGACTTTTTTTTTTTTTTTTTAAAATCAATCGATCACCTCTCACTGTTCAGATGGACGAGGAAATTGGAGTGTATGGGTTCGTCTTTTTTCGAGATGCTTATTGGGTGACTGTCATCATAGACGAGTGCGTAACGGGGGTTTTCTTCTCATGGTACATGTATTCACTGAGAAACATGTTTTTAAAAGTTTCCTCTTCACCCTCATCCCCAAATTCGAAGAACTTTCCTACCCCGAAAAACAACTCTACCACCATAACAAGGAGAAATATAACCAAGAAGCTAGGAAAAGTGGGAAAGGGCTGTACTTTGCAAAGCCTGGGACGGATGGAGAGACCTGGGTTCCGTTGATTGAAAAGGCGTATGCAAAGTTGCATGGAAGTTATGGTGCTCTGTGTGGTGGGGAGGCATGTGAGGCTATTGAGGATCTTACTGGGTATGGGTCCATCGTTTCTTCTTGAACGCGCCCTCATTTTTTTTTTTTCAAGAGGAGTCTCGACTTTTTTCCCTACAAATGTAAGCAACCGACCCCTCTATCCTCCTACGATTCTTGACAAAAAACCGGTACCTCTCGAAGGACATTTTTGACATCAACAAATTCTGGACTGAAGAACTCTGCAAAGCCAACGTCGACCGTCTCTTTGGTTGCTCCTATCAAACGCTCGACAACACCCGCAGTGGCGCTTTACGAGTAGACGTGAGCGGTCTATACGGAAACCACGCTTACTCTGTCTTGCGCGCTGTCGAACATAGAGGTAAACGGTTCGTTGTGATTCGAAATCCGTGGGGACAGTCTGAATGGAGTGGACCTTGGTCGGATGGGTCGAAGGAGTGGACGGCGGAGTGGCTTGAGGCGTTGCCTGTGTTGGGACATGTGTTTGGGGATGATGGACAGTTTGTTATGGAATGTGGGTTTTTGGATTTCCCCCCCCCCCTTCTTTAGACGCGAAAAAACTGAATTTTATTTGTTGTTATCAGATAAGGATTTCTTGGATTGCTGGGATCAGATCGATCGTACGTTGCTGTTCGATTCGTCTTGGGTGATGTCTTCCCAATGGCTTCATGTCACGGCCAAACCTTTACCCTCCGCTTGGACATACGGAGACGTTTCTTGTGAGTTTTTTTTTCCGCCCCCCTCCGTTTGTCTTCGCAATTAGCAACCCTGGCTAACGATCCTTTCGCAAGTCACTTTCACTTTACCGGCACCTTCAAAGGCTGTCATCGTCCTGTCACAGTTGGACGATCGATATTTCTCTGAAATCTCTGGGAGGTGTTATTGGACGTTTGATTTCAACTTGTACAAGAAGGGAGAGAAGAGACATATCGCTGCGTCTTCGACGTCGAGGTTGTTGTGTCGTAGTGTCAATTTGGAAGTTGATTTAGAAGCTGGAGGTTATGTGGTGCATGTATGTTGATTCTGCACTGACTATACGAGGCGCTTACTTTCTTTTTTTTTTTTTTTTTTTTCTATGCGCATGCGCATGCACAGGTCCGACTTGATCGTCGTGTCAGATCGGATAGAGAAAGAGTATGGCTATTCCTTTTTCGCGCTTTGTTTTTTTTTTTAAACGCTAATCTTCTTCTTCGCGATTAGGGATACTACCAGTCTAAACTGGGAGAATGGGATCAACGAAATCTCTCTCGAGTTCTTACAGAGAGAGCAAAGAGTCAATCTATCGCTTCCAGTTGAGTTTTTTTTTCCGTCTTTTTGTTTTCTCATAGCTGAACCGTTGCACTAGACTTTCATGCAGAGTGAGTTTTGTGCACTTTTTTTTTTTTTTTTTTTTTTTTTTTCGTGGATGTGTAGTTAACCCCTCAGATAACAGCGTTGAAGCCAAGAATCTCCCGATTCCGCTTGAGATACTAGCCGGTCAAGATCTTTCTGAGCTCGAAGAGAAAGCACGAGAGATCGCCAAGGTCAAAGTTGACGGTAACGTTGGCAATGAGCCTCGGGATCATCATCATCAAAAAACCGAACAATCTTCATCTGAAGATGATGCTACCAAGAAGAACGAAGAAGAAGATCAAATCCAACACGTAGCACCGTCACCAGGACCCGGTAATGAGAACAAGAACGAGAAACAGGACGGAGAAGGTACTACTGGTGAAGTAGTAGTAGTAGTAGCAGCGGCGTCGGCGTCGACGGCGGAAGAAGAAGAAGAAGAAGAAGAAAAAGAAAGCGATCCCAAAGACCCAAAATTGAAATCGACCGAAACCATCACCGTCATCCATCACGAAGACGGAAGGATAACGACGACGACGACGAAGACGGTGACTGAAAAGGTCGTGACGACCGATTCGAATTCGAAAATGGAGGTGGTCAGTGTCATGGAGAACAAACCTGTTCCTGTTCCTCTTCGTCCTCCTCTTACTCCTCTTGGAATGCCAGTGGGAGTCGGCGGCGGTTGGTATCCTTCCCCGCCAGTACCCGATTTTTATATGGACACCGTTGGAAGAGGCGAAGAGCTATTCGATCCCAGTAAAAAGGACGTTGGACCCTTTTCAGAGGACGATTCCATCTTTCTCGGATTGAAGGTTTACACTAAAAAAGAGGCTACGATCGAGATTAGCGGACAGCTCAGACATGAGATGGAAGTGTCCGCTGCGCTGGCTTTGAAGTAGAGGAGGATATCATGGTTTTTGTGCTTGTATCATTGGTGTAATTTATTAAACGGAACGTCGAGAAAGTTTCATTAACACAGATCATAAAGAATCATAAACTGAAGTACTGATTATCAAAAGAAAGTGAGTATTGTTCAGGAACCGCAAGTCCAATGAGGTTTACGCTCGCTAATCTACAAGGAACAATGCAAAAAAGAAATGAACGGACGGACAAGATATACGGAGGTTAAAAAAAAAAAAAAGAGGGGAAAGAGTCAACTCCGTGGTGATATAACTGCTTAAGGCTCTTCAAGTACGTGAGCTCCCACTAGCACCAGGACTACTACTAGACTCCACACCTCTGCTTTCTGTTGGTCGTTCTTCCATCGCAGACAAAAGACTCTCATACGTCGGTGGAATCTCATCCACAACAGCACCAGCATCTTGCGCGACCCGTACTCGGTTGATCTGAGGTCCAGAAGCAAGATACGCTTGTCTAGCCTTCTCATCAAATCCTGTTCCCCCACCACCACCACCACCTCTACGTTCCTCATCGGGATTCATAACACTAAGTCTGTGCTGTTGTTGCGATTGACCCGCACCAGTACCAGTGCCAGTGCCGGTACCGGTACCAGTTCCAGTTCCAGTCACTGACGAATAATCCGAACTCGTAGAGTGGAAGCCTCCGCTATGTGCACCGTTGCTTTCAGCAGACATCCTCCTCGATTGCTGTTGCTGTTGTTGTCCCTGACTAGAGTTGTAGTATGAGCTAGGTGGAGCACCGGGGTGTTGGGAAGCTCCACTAGCGAAACCTCCCACAAACGCTTCTCTCTCTTTAGCCAATCTAGCCGGGGAAATTCCACTACCACCCGTTCCTCCACTGTGAGTAGTCGAACCGCCCAACGAGGGTCCAGGAGAAGGATGCCTCCATTCACCAGGATGTCCACTTGCAAAGGCAGCTGCAACACCAGGTGAATAAGCCGAAGTAGAAGTGGTATGTGTGTCACTTCCATGTCCATGTTGAGAGTGTTGTTGAGGTTGCGAGAGACCGACTTGACTAGAATGGGGAGATTGTGTTTGATTGTACAGAGGGTAAGGGAAGACGATTCCACCACCGACGGCACTAGCGCCTAGACGGCCACCCATGCCGTCGTCGTAATGTGTCATTTGAGGAGGTCCGAGCTCGGGGTCGACAGCGATGTTGGGAAGAGTTGGTGCCCCTTTGGGTTCGTGTTTTTTGACTGGTTGAGTTGCGAGTGAAGGTCAGCAAATTTCGGTAGTCAATCGAACGGGGACGAACCACCGAAAGCCCCCGACTGGGGCCTTACAACCCTGTCGGGGTCAAAGTTTCCATCAAAGGCATACAAATCTCTTTTTCTCCTCCATCGCTTATAACCCCAAACGCCAAGTAGTAGGAGAATTGCCACTCCAGCAACGCCTGAAAAGAAGACAACAAGTAAGCATTATGCTACGAGGACTTTGAGAGGGAGTTTAAAGGTTGAGATTGATAGGAGATAATGAATAGCGAAGAAGATTTTTGGGGTGACGTGAACCGTAGTGCTCACCTCCGACAACACCTCCAACGATTGCGCCAGTGTGATTTTGGCTATCGTTTACACGAGATACTGAGGTCACCACACTCCCTGGTTGAAGTGTACTGGACGACTCGTAAACGGTTGTGAATATCCTGCCATCTGACGTGGTACTGTGGAGCTATGAGAAAAAAAAACACCGAAATGACTTAGGGAAAACGTACACAACAGTAGTCTGAATGACTGTCGTAACTGGTGTTGAGACTGTACTCTGCGACTGAGATTGACTGGTCGTAGTAGATTGGCTGGTTGTTGTTGTATCAGATGGCGGAGGGTTGGAGGTACTTGGAGGGCTGCTACTGGTATCTGAAGCTGGCGGTGGAGTAGTAGATGACGATGGTGGGGGGTTGGAAGAGGTTGGTGGTGGTGGTGGTGGGGATGTCGTCTGCGATCCAGTATCGCTTCCTGTAGAAAGACCATTTCAGATGAGCAACGTGTTACGAAGGAGAAGAGGAGAGAAAAGAAAGAGCGACGATGAAAGCACCTGTCGAAAGAGAAGAAGGTGGCGCGCTCTGCGTCGTCACCAACGAAGAACCGGTAGCCGATGTCGAAAGAGACATCGTGGGTACCGGGCAAGATCAGGCCTGCTGTTGAATTTCTTTTTTTTCTTTTTCGCTACCCCTCGAGGCAGTTTTCGCTATAAGGTTTTGTCCGTTTGGCTCGGCACGTCGGATATATATGATATCCGCCCCTTCCCCGATAATGGTTATGGCCGTTTTAGAGTGTAGAAAGACAGATAACCCAAGGATGTTGGAAGTAAAAAGCGCAGTGGAAATTCGAAACTCACCGGAGGAAGACATTTCAGGCTCTGGGGATGGTGGTGTAAGAAACGACGTAATATCCGCATCGTGGGAATTATTAGAGCCCGTAGTCCCATTGCCGCACGTGTGACCCACTTTCGGCTTGTTCCGTTCCCTTCCATCCGCCGTTTTCAGTAGAGCACTGAGAGGAAAGATTTGAAGAATCAATCTCTGAAAGGCATACACTGTCTCGTTTGAAAAATATTCGAGTACCATTCGCGGCTATCGTAGTTACTGGTTGACTACCCGTGGGCGTTCCCGCTCACGATATTTGTCAAATTATTGAAATTTTGCAGGTAGATATTTGACCCCGTTACTTACGGGCTTGTGTAGTCATCCAGTACTGAGCATATAATATGCTGGATCATGATCTCTCCAAAATAGGCGGGTTGATGCTGTAGAGCTCGGTGGAACCATTGAGTTGACCATTAGAGTGTAGCCCTAGGATCGGTAAAGGATCGACACTGTCACTGCGCAGAGCATCGAATAAAAAATTTCAAATGTCGCGTTTCAAATGTTTTGATGCGTGTGTCAGCTAATTGGAATTATTGTCGCCTATAACCCTAGCTTCCATGAAGGAGTTTCAGTGGTGATCAATGTTAGTTGTACATGGATCCACTCTATTCCGAGCGGAAGGCACTCCGAATTGTTTGTTTTTTTTGAATGTATTTCTGACGTCAGACCAGCCGCCGGCCCGATCAAGCGATGTTCTCAGATTCTCATTGGCTGCCTCGGAGTCTGCCTTCAGCCAGGAGTTTCGATGTCCAAGGAATAATATGGAGCAAACCATCTCCAAAATCCCACCTAAAAGTTGAACTGGCCCCCCAAATTTAGCGACTCCGATTTGCGGCGATCAAAGTACCGAACCCGCACACGATATATCCCGGTCTACCCGTCAAGATATTTACCCATTGCACTATATATACGAGCCCCAGGACTTGAGATCGCCTTCCGTCGGGCACCTGACCGGCATCTGTTGGGGAGACCGCTCGACATTGCATGGAAATCATAATCCCCGAATGCTCTTCTCCGAGATACTATATGGGATTTCTCCCACAAGCCTAGGCATAATAGCACTCGCGATGAGCGTCCGGTCATTGTGAAACGCCAGATATTCCAAGGGGAATTTGATCCCGCATACCTTTATGATATTACCCCCGAAGTCCACCGTCTCCTTTTCTCACATATCTCATGATTTCCCATTACTCTCATGAGGAATAACCTCAACTACGTTGGTGATGACCGTCAAGTTCGGCTCAATTGACAAGCCGCCGGGGATTTCACCTACTTATATGGCTAATCTCGAAATTCGAATACTTGGAGCTCCTGAGAACAGTTCCACGAGCTCGAGATTCCCCGGAACTGAGACTCCGAGACACCTATCCCTTTACATCTACATTCCCCTAGCTAGCGTGTTCAGAGTCCAAAGAGATACCTATGTTAAACTTGTTGATCGGGCATGTAGGGGAAACTGACGCAGTGAGAGGACTTGAAGCGTATGTACAAAGGTGGCGTGGTACTGTTTCAGCCGTGTATAAACTGGGGTGTAGGTTATCATATATGGAGAAGGTGTGAGAAGTTGGTTAGGGACTGACTCACGCTCAAGCAGGATATTTCTTCAATCCTGTCGGGAAATAAAAAAAATTCGTCCGAGTTTCAAGGTAAACCTGGGCGAGAGATTCTTTTCTTGTTCAACCGCTTTGGTATACGTACAGAATGACACTGATCCTAGAGCCGGATTCTTGAAACCTTTGGCTCGAGAGTATAATTAAACAGTGTTCCTAAGCAAGAAATAACAAGTTTGGCATAACGACGCAAGACAACCCAACAAAATTTTATCGAACCAGTTACAGCCGTGCTACACAAGACTATCAGCGAGAAGAACGTTCTTCTATAACTACCTTGATACCACTTTCCTCCTCTAGGATCCTGATCCTCTCCAATGCATCAAGACAGATGACGAAATGTTCGTCGTCAGTTCCGTTTACGCCGCACGAGACAGAAATCAGTTAACGGATGGGATGTAAGCTGCCTCGCTGACACCACCCCCAGGATGCCTTCCACAACATGCATATTCAAAGTCATATGCTGAACTCCGAGTGAGAGAACGTTAAGCTTCGGAAGGAGCCGAGTGCATTCGGGAGACTCTTTAAGCTTGATCAGGAGCTTGGAAATGCAGTCACCAACAAGCGCCCAGTGAAAGGAGCTAGCATACTCGTCGACAACAGACACCTCCAGTTTGGTCAATTCACAAGTCACTCGGAGTACATCCAACAGTGGAATATTCGAATGAAAATCCTCCTTCGAGGTCCATGCATAGGGACAGTGATAGCTGTTTGAGAGAAAGTGATGCTCTCTGGGCTAAAGTGAGCAGCCCGGGAGGCAGATCCCATGACTCGTTTCAGATATTGCACGTCTCAAGTGAAGGCATAATGAGGGTTTGAGCGATTGTGGACAGCCAGCCCAACCGGTCATCGTAGTTGGAGGCGGTAAACCGCCGAAGAGAAGGGAGCTCGACCGTTCGAATAGGAACCGGTTGGTCACGGGCACTCTTAATTGTCGATATCATAAGAGCAGTAAGACACCTGCAATTCTTGACAAGTTCGAGGAAGTCATTGACCTCCCCAGGGGACTCGAGCATCAAAATTTCCCAAACTGTTAGCTGAGAGAAAGGTAGTTTAGAGCATGGGAGTTCAGAGGTAACGGTGATTAGTTTTGGTGCCTCCTGTATAGCTGTCCAAAACCACGACCATATACCATCGGTCGGTATGTGTCTTTCTTCGTATAGCGGTTCGAGGTTGGGAGAGGTAAGACCAGTGGGGTTATTTCCGATAGGTTCCTGTGGCCTTGATAAGCCATAGAAAGCTCATTGGTTTGGTTGATGTGTTGAGAGAGTGTTCGCCAAGTAATAAGTCCTTGTTTCTGGAGATCAAGTGCTCTTCTACCTGCGAGCCTGATCTCCAGGGGACATCCCTTCGATCTTGATAGATAGACCTCGAGAGGGATGTCGATATGGTAAGGTATGTCGAGATCAATGTTGAGGCGTTAGCGATGATGCGCCACTGGGAGCATACTTGGGAGACCAGTATAGCAGGGCATCCTCTCAACAAAGCGTCTGGCATAACAGGACATCCTTCCGACGAATTGCGCGAAACACAGAACGAATATTTGTGCAGCGGCAGACACAGCACGTTGAAAACCATCTGCCATATCTCCACAGGGGTCCTCCGACGTGTGGAAAGAGCATCACGACACTGGGCATTGGTAGTTTGCACAGTACTCTTTGTCTCTTCCAACTCGTCCAGCCTTTGTCGCATGAGTTTGATCTCCTCATCGTACCACTTAACCTCTTCCTCTCCTCCTTCCAACACATTTTTCAGTTGACATCTTTCAGCCGTGGTGGGCACATAATCACTACGGAGAAATCAAGGTTCGAGAGTAGTATGAGTTGGGCGAATATCCGTTGGAGTTTGTGTTACTGGTTTTTCAACGTGAACTTGCTGTGTTGACATTTTATTTGCCTGTAAACAGACGGTTACACCTACTAACAGCAAGAATTCTCGAAGGACCAACTGTTAAAACAGGGTGGAAAGAACACTGTCAGCCGACTTCTGAGCACTTGAACTTGAATCTAGTTTTCGTGTGTTGATGATGAGCGATTGTAGTACCAGAGCACGAACTCGACTGCCATCACTGTATGAGAGTTGGATCTGTCGAGATGTGTAAGTGACACTGGTGGTGGTTCAGAACGAACCCTTCACTGTCAAATTCACGAAACACGATTGTCACAATCATCTGATCGTGTCACACTTGCCGGACCGGGCACTAATTATTCCTGTAGTGGCATCCTTGTGACACCATATCCCGCCACCTACGCGTCCCAACTAACCTAACACATTGGTTGTCTGGACCGGGTACATCCATCACAACTAATGTGTTACAAAATGAGCCCTCCTCCCTGCTCCTCGTTATTCCATTAATAATACTTCCATATCCTTGTTATCTTTCCCTCCCTCTTAGCATTTCCTCAAGTCTGCTCAGTGACGTTGCTTGCTCCCTTCCATAGCACATGACCTAATATTCCTAATTTAGCCATCTGCGTCACTGTCGCCGCCACTCTGCTTGATCTCATTACTCTTACCTTATTGCCATCACCCTACTCGTTGTCGCACACATTGCCCACCCACTTTCCTCATCATCAACCCGACTCTCGTCATTGCTTATCCACTCTCTTGCTCTGTCGCTAGTTATGATCAAGAATTATTATTGTCCATGTCTCACTTTGTTTTGGGTCTCACTTCACGGTTCTCTCTCAATCACAGCCATTACTCTACATAATCATACAGCTTCCAGGTACAAATGTTAGATGACGGTAGAAACAACAATTTTCGCCAGCATATATATTCTTAATATTGTATGACATTCCCATTGACAATACCAAGCACTAAGCAAGTGTATTGAAAAGCACTGCAACCCCCCAACACTGAACAACAGTATCTCACAGAGGAAGGATAATGGACCCGGAATGCCACATTCAAATTATATGCACAAATACAAAAAGATCCCGAAGGCCAATGTGCAACCCCCTTAGTAAGTACCACTGTCATCCTACCCCATTCTACTCTGTCTAAGACATGCTCCCTTCTTTTCCTCTGTTTGCCAGTGGCAAAAATTTCCCATGTTCATAGTAGTTCTCGAGGCTCTGTAGTCAGTATAAGCAGAGTGTGGATTTCATGTTTCGGGTATGTACAGTATCATTAATGTTATCACCATCTTAATGTCGAGTAATTTCAGGTCTTGATGAATGAATGGCCTCTTGTGGGTCGGTCGTGATGGCTGGCCATTGTACCAACTTGAAGACTAGTTGTGTTATATACTAGTGCATAATAAATTTGTATCTTTACAATGTGCTCCTTTATTTTATTTCTGTATCTTGAGTGATAGAACTAAGTTGAGATTGAATTGCAACAAATGACTGACAATTTCAAAGTGTGTAGCTTTCTGGGTATAGAAGAACTTCACTATTTGGATGGGAGCACCCTGCAAATGCCCAGTTCTTTGAGACAAAAGTCGTTATTGTAACTCACCTTTGTCAATGTATGTTCTAATAAACTGATTTTGGGCCAAGGATAGCTATATAAAACACATACTCAAAAATGGCACCATTTGAAAAAGTGGAGACAATCATTCAGTTTACAAGGTTGTGTGGTTGTATTTGTGAGTGGTTACAGATGTCTTTCTGCAACCTCCACAAAACTTCTATCTGTATTCTACCTTCAAACCCAGTAGAATGAATAGTTGATGCCTAGTGTTGAAGACAACTTCTTGTTGGGTGTATTTTTATAGAATTGTGTGAGATTTATAAAGCATGACCTCCCATGGACTCGAAGTTTTGAAGTTGATTGGATACTATATGACTATTTTAAGGTTACATGCAATGTGCCCTACTATGCAGCCGACGTGCCATCCGATGTGCTTCTGAGTGCTACCCCTATGCTAAACTGGACCAAACTACATTCACTTGAAGGCTATTTTTGTTTTCGACGGTATACATTGGGTCAGATTTGCAATGAGGGAAAATGAGACACTAGGGACATACCTCCCGAGTGTCCAGGGCTCCTGGTCTCCTTTGCTCCTCAACTGATGATGAAAATACATGCATTGAAATCCAACCCTTTATCTTGCTTTCTCATTAGCATCACATAGGAAATGAATGGAACAACAGAAGAATCTTACAGTGGGATTTGGAATAGAGGTCTGTTCAGATTCTATTAGGTCGATGGTAAGATCAGGGTCCAAAATGAAAATAACACTGCAACATACCTGGGCTTACAATTTGATTGTGTTCAGTTATAAACTTTGAATGCTTGACAACAATTTTTCGACACCAACATGGATACATAATTATCCCTTCCTCCATAACATACTGCTGTTCAGCATTGCTGGGTTGCATTACTTTGACTATACCTGCTTGCTTAGTACATTATTCCTAGAGCTGGCAGAAACAGTCAAATTTGCTGTTCTTCAGTGGGCTAAGATTTCACATTTGAAACTTGTATAGTTGCTGTTGCATGGACTGATGTTGACAATTGAGAAACCTGAAGAGAAACTTGAAAATAGTAAGAGGGAGAGACATCGATGGGATCAGTTGCAGTGACAACAGAAGGAAGTGGGTGCCAGTGAGTGGTGACAAAATTCAATTCCATGTCAATAATAACATGAGTAGTGGAGCGATGTTCAAGCAACAATGTGTTTGACAATGAGGAGATGGTGATGGCAATAGGTAAGAGCGATGACACCACATGTTTTGGTAGCAAGTGGCAGAGGCAGCAAAAATCAAATGCCAAAAGAGGGAAGAGATGTTGAGCAGTGAGCAGACTTGGGGAAATGTGAGAGGGAGAGAAAGTTAATGAGGATGTTGAGGGACATAATAACAAAATAATGGGGATCAGGGGGAGAGGCTCTTTTTGCAACACATTAGTTGTGATGCTAGTACCTGGTCCAGACAGCTAATGTGTTACAAAAGTTGGGACAATTAGGTGATCCCACCTCTCACCTCCATGTTTCTGTCCAACCACACCAACTACAGATAAAGGCTTGAGAGGTACAAGAATAATTTATGTATCATAATATAGGAAGAATGGAAAGTTGGACTGAACAGGAAATTACATTTCTCATTAGGTATATCAACTCTACACTTTCAGTTGCTCTAAACCTACAAATGTCAAGTTTAATTAGGACTTGATCAAGTTGCAACTTTCATGGAGCTCCCTCAGTCATGATACACTGATACCAATTATACACCTTACAGTTTTCCAGGACCCTCCTCTTACAACTTGGACCACAAATTGAGGACTACGCAACCCACCACATATCCCATATTCACACCAAGATTTCCACTGTTGGCCAATATCTGCATGCATGAATTGTGTTAGAGAAGCAAATGAACTCAATTCTGACCTTCAATCCTGATAAAACCTCTCATGCATAATGTTGTTTCAACTGATTTGATTTGAACAGGGCACTGTTATTCTCCACTAGTCTTTCCAGAAGCTGTTGCAGTGGCAAAATTAGATCTATTAGGATTTAGTATCATATCACATGTAGTTTATTTTTTTTTCAGTCAGTTGAACTATAACCCTCTCAGTCCTTTTCTCATTTATGTTGGACAGGGGATGGGATTCATTTTATTCATTACAGTATTATGGTTTTCATTGGAGCTCACTTATATCTTCTCACTCTCTCTAGTATAAATATATCCATACAGGGTTATGGGCCTATTCCTATTCCTTCAATATTCTTGGAGTGAACAATAATTGCAACAATCAAGGATTACTATACCATGGAAATGAATGGAATGAGGGCTCAATCAACTAAATCAGTTTCAAGTTTGAAGACTGAGGGTATTACTTTGGGTGAAGTGTCAATAGTGGGCTGAGCATGATTTAGAGGTTTCAAGTGAGACATCAGAGGTCTGGTACATAATAATTATCGCCATTTGACTGTTACAGTCCAATTCAGTAACAGCATTATGTGATTTTTGCGTACATACTTACCTTTTTTCCATCCTTGATTCATATGCTGCTAGATAACATAAGCAGTGTAACCAAGAGAAAATTATTTGAAAGTTGAGTCATGGAAACTTGGAATGAAAAATTGATACACTGATTTCTATTTGATTCATGATCATAGGCACTGCATTGCTTACACGTGACAATATCATGTGCTTTACTGATCGGAGGTTCACAGACCCCTTCTCTAGAAGAGTCATATTGGATGTGGGCTCCAAGTGTGCTCATTGCTACAGTCTACTAGTGAAATCAAGCCTGCCCCAGTGGAGCAGGCAGGTACAAATTCACTTATCTTATAGTTCAAGTTTCATTACAACAAGAGTCAGAGACCTTGCACAGACCACAAACAGAGACATTGATTTGGAAATCTTGCATGCAGTACCAAGTTGAAAAAAAAGTTAATGAAACTAACAATATCATATGTTCTGCATGGCTTTAGTTTATCCTTTGCAGGTGACCAGGATATCAATCATACATAGCTGCTCTACTGTGGGCCCATATGATGGAAAGCAACCAAAAGTTCAGGTGGCTGGGATTAAATTGATCTCAGAATCAATACCTATTATATCTGTTCATACAGTACTCAAGAGCTCTTTCAATAATGCTCAACCAAGAATACAGGAGTCCTTGAGAGAAGCACTAACTCAGGCAGAGGAGAGAGAGATAGGAAGCAGAGGCAGTTTACTGACTTACCACTACTGGACAGAACAAAAGAGAACAGAACACAAAAGGGGTACAAAATAACAAGGCTGAGCTTTTGAGGGCAAAACTAGCAATTCTTTCTCTACAGATGCCTTAAGTAATGAATGAGTCAAAGAGCTACTTATAGTGAATAAAATGATAGTTCTACTGCAAAGTGGCTAAGTATGGGTTTAATAGGTAGTTCATACAGGAATAACAATTGTTGAGATTATGCTGAACTATAAAGTAGTGAATCCTTCCATTTCTAAGCCTAAACCTCTTGTATTCAGTCCACTCTCATCCTTAAGATTTGAAAGTGAGTGAGCCTTGGCAATCTGTGGATTCAACACTGGATTAGGATTAAGACTTCTCATGGCTTCATCCAGATTAATCCATAATCATAGTATGTGCAATGGTGTTTCACCTTGCTTCTACTCACAGGTTATGCAACCATCAGGTGTAATTCATGCTTATTTTTAGATAGTCCTGAGTGAGCTGTTTTGTAAGCCTCGGGTGGCTGGCTGTTGATTAGAGTGAGGTGTAGCTGAGGATTAATCTAATCTTGGAATCCCTGCTACTTCTGCTCACAAAACCATCAGCTGTAATCCACGCTCGATCCATGCTTAATCTTAAATAATACAACTGTTTGATAATCCCAAATTAAGCCTTCAACCAGGGGTTAATCTCTGTAGATCCCAGTGAGTTATGAAGAACATGGTCCAGTAGAGTATAACTTTCAGGGATGGAGGATTGATCTACAAGTAGTAGCATAGCATTAATCTCAAAGTATACTGATTTTTGATAAAATATTGGCAGAACACTAGCTTTGAAAGCTGGAAGTATTTTGTAGAACATTGGAATTCTTGAAACCCAAGGACTCATGCATAACCTTGCAAAAGCCAGTAATCCAGAGACAAACAGTGCAGGCATCTAGTCAGGCTGAACACACTCTTTCAACTTCCTCTCTGCCTGTTTGCCTTTCCCATTTTACCTCCATTCAGATTTAATGCAAGACTTGACCCTCACCTCATATTTGGCTCAGTTTATATTGAAATATCAAATGTGTATAATGTAGAAAAATGAAAAAACAAATGTAAGAGAAGATCAAATGAAAAATGGAAGCTATAGACTGACATCATCAGTTCCAAAATCACACCCACTCAAAATTTGCTCTTTCAATGTTTGTTTTAGTTTTATAGTACTTCCCCTCATCTCTTCTTCTCAAATAGATTCATGCACAAAACTGAGTTCCAATTGGTTATTCTACAGTGCAACCAACCTCTATCCAGCAATTTTTATGTGTCTGTCCAATTTCAATTTCCCAGAAATATGAAACTTATGATCTATGATTAAGTGGCTTAGACAGGCCCAGACCTGGATGGATTTCTCACACTGTTGTCTTTCAAAAGGGCACATGCCAAGAAGAGGGCACATGTCACGAAGTGTGTAATATTTTCTTTATTTTCCTATGATCTCTTCTCCCTTTACTATGATACATGATATCATTCTTATTTCATCTCTGGATCCTATCTTTTATCTTCATTCTACCACTTTCCATCACTTTCTGCTATGTTCTATCAGTTTCCATACAATACCAGGTCACAACATCATAGATCACATGCCAAGTAGTAGGAGTAGTATATATAAGTAGACTTGTCACCTAGTCCCCCATCTTGACCTCTTTGTCTTTGGACTAGGTGCATATTTGTACTCTGTAGAATACTGGGCCTGTATTGATTGTCTTTGTCTTGGGACTAGTTATCGACTGTTGAGCCTTAGCTCCAGTCTCTGCATGTTCACTACTGGCACTTCACCACAGCACATGTCAAGAAGGGGAAGGGGTGAATTGATGAGTTTTTCTCAGTCATTTGTAAATTGGGGGAGAACTTACATGGGCTCACAGAGTGGCAGTAATGATGGTAACTGAACTGAAGGTCTGGCAGCCAGAACATGGAGTTACAATGTAGTCCAGCTTCATTGATAATGCCTTGATGTACTACTAAGAAAAGTGGATTTAGTATGAAGTTGCCTTCAGTAATCCCTACTGCACTGCTCACTAATACAGCATGTAAGGCAGGATACTCTGTTTTTTTTGTATAGCAAGTGTCATAGATATCAACCTCAGTATTTCATGGATATTACAAACTGTGGTGTCCAACAGTAGTGGGCTGTGCCATGTGTGCCCACAAGGTAGTCATGTGAAGATGGCCCCCCAAGATTTGCAAGGCCATATTGGTGGTAAAACATCTAAGATGGGGTAAGGGTGAAGTGTATGATATATAAGTCCTAGCACCATATAGTACTACAGCAAGAATCCTAAAACTATGAAACACCAAACAAATCACTCCTGAGGTCTAGCATGTGTTACATGAGAGCTGGTTTGATGTTGATCCAAGGTTCTGCCAGTAGCTTTACTCAAGAACAAAATATTAAGTGTGGAACTGGGTCTTAGTTGACTTTCAGATCCTATACTACACTCTGAAGGGGTTCAGAAGTGGTGGGAAACACTCTAATAGGTAGATAGATAGGTTGTGTGTAAGTAGCAGCAACCAGAGATATGCCAATTGCAACTCAGGTACTTCAGACTCACAAAGAACAGCTTCAGAAGGTTGACAGGCCCAGTGGCTAAGTCAGACACTACTTCAGAAGTTCAACAGAACAGTTCAGAACAGGCAGACAGGCAGACAGGCAGACAGTGAGCTTGGTCCCCAATGGACTTCCACTCCAAACAGACAGACAGTTGCTTTGTCCCAGTGGACTTAGCAGACAGTTCAGCAGTGCAGACAGTCAGACAGTTCAGTAAACAGTCAGGTGTAGTCAAAATATACCAAGTCAGTAATAGTGTGGGGATCTGAGGGAGCAGATATAACGCTGCTGGATCAAGGGCAAATCTAAAGACTAACCCAAAACCCAACATGTGCTGAAGCGCCGGTAGCAAACACACAGAGACTGGAGCAGAGGCTCGACAGTCAACAACTAGTCCCAATGACAAAGATGATCAATACTGCCCAGTATCCTATGAAGTACAAATACGCACCTAGTCCCAATGACAAAGAGGTCAAGATGGGGGACTAGGTGACAAGTCGTCCTATATATACTACCTGGCATGTGACCTATGATGTCGTGACCTGGTGTCATGCGGAAACTGGTAGAACATCACGGAAAGTAACGGAAAGCAGTGGAATAAAGATAGAATCAAGAGATGAAATGGAGATGATGTTGTGTATCGTAATGAAAGGAAAAGAGATCATATGAAGATAGATGAAAATAGTACACACTTCGTGACACAACAAACACCACAAACAACAACCTCAGAAGTGGACTATGCATTTAGTTTTGCGAGGACTGGTTCAATGTTGATCAAAGGTTCTGTCCATAGCTTAAACTGCATGAAAAGCACTAAGCTCTGAAGGTAAAGTCTCATACCTCTTAAGTTCAGATCCTGCCAGAGGCTCTGAAGAATTGGGGTTTTTATAAAGTTTATTGTGTTGGTTGTGAGGGAGATAACAAAGTAGAGACATCAGATATGTCCTAAGTGCTACAAAACTCACAGAGAACTACTTCAGAAGTAAAACCATTCCAGCAAACGTGAATGTACTATCCTCAGAAGCTCAGCAGACAGCAGACTGGCCCCAGTGGACTCAGTCTCAGCAGACAGACAGAAAGCTACTAAGTTGCAACCCCAGTGGATCTTCAGAACAACTCAGACAGCCACAGACAGTTCAGCAGTTCAGACAGTGAGATTCTAACACCAATGCAAAGCACAGGTCTCTTTATTAGGTCTTGTTTCTCTCTATGAAGTGAGCCCTTCTGCTGACTGGCCTCTAATGGTGCAGTGGCAGAATTGGTGGGTTTGCTTGAGGATTCTTGATGAAAACCTCTGACCTTATATACACTACTGCTATTTAAATATTATTTTGCACATATGGTATTTCACTATTGTACTATATCTAGGCAGTATAAGGAAAGATTGCCTTTCCTGGACTATTCTGAGAGAATTTGTGTATTATTCTCCACAAGTAAATACTCCAACTAGGATATATCTAACTACATATCTCAGTTCTGAGTCATGTTGCACAAGTATCATCTGCTTCTTCTGAAACTCACTTTACCAATTGTCTTATGCACCATGTGGTGCATCTCTGCATCCCTGTCCTAGATTATAAGTCCACACTAGTCGTTACTATATCCTTAGAAGCATTTCTGCTACTTTGGCAGGTCTGTAGTCACACTTCAGCAGATTACTTTTATCTGAACCAGACACTATCCCTACTTCTGCAGTAGCATATTTAGCTCAGTAAGGGATATTGTAGCTCTTGTGCCTTCTTGGAACCGTTGCATCCTCCAGGGTGAGTTCACTAACCTGTCTGAGAAGTAATTTCCAATTCCTGGGTTATCAGCTACACATTATGTGGTACATCCAACCCTGAACACTCTTGGTATCCTTTAACACCAGAGTCACTTCGTACTCCCTTCATATCTCCTATATCCCTACTGCTAGTACTCACTCTGTATAGCATTAGACACTCTGTAGTTGTCTTTATACTTCTTCAGCCACTGTATATAGTCTCAGCATGGGCAACTTCTGCTGCCAAAGTAGGCTGGTCATACTTCTGATGCTTCAGAGTTATGTGGATGACTCTTATCATGCTCAGGTACAGCACCATGCAACCAGTATGCTGTCTATCAGCTGTCTGATGCACTCAGCTGCAATTCCATAGTAGTCTCTGGAACTTCAGAAGTTGCTTCAGATCTCCCTGTTCTTGTCATCAAGTAGTCGACTTCCTACTTGCTCATTGTTCCTATTCCCCTTCCATCTTGCTCTTGATCGACTTTGGTGCTAGTTGGTGTGGAAAACAAACATCTCTGCCACTTCTGCAGATGCACAGGCTTCCTACAGTTTTCAGAAGTATGCCCTGGCTCTCTCTTGTTCATAGTATATTCTTTATCATGAATATAGCAGACTCTAGTTGCACCTAGTCTTTTACTAGCAGATTGAGCCTCTCTCTAGTACTCAATTTCCTTATTTCTGTAGCTAGTATATCTGCAGAAGGTATGTAAAATTGTGTAAACCATGTAATCCACATAGGAGGTGTGATATCGGAAGCACTAGTGTAAGTTCTGAAGGCTTCCTACAGGTTTTGGAAGTTGGTATCCTTTGTATACTCTGGTTCAGTAGTTCAATATTCTAGTTCAGAACATATCAACCATGCTCAGATGGGTGAGGCCTTTTACTAGCAGCTCGGGTCTCACTCTAGTACTCTATATTCCGTAGTTTTTGCAGTAATATTATCTCATTATTACGTAGAAACCTCCAAAATGTGAAGAAAATGTGGTATATTCGTAAAACAGCTGCAACGGTGGCATGTCTGAGTTTGAATTTTTTTACTCTTTGTATACTACCACCACTATCTGCCAATGGTGGCCACCTGTCATTGTTGTCCACAATGACAGGTAAGTCAGTACTGCTGAAAATAGTAGCTAGAAAGAATAGTAGCTAGAAAGTATGTAAAATACAAGTCCTCAAGTTAGTGAAGCATTCATAATGCACCCATCATCATCAGCAACAACTACAATGGGCCTAAATGACCCAGATTATAACAATACCAATCAACCACAATTTAACCAAGGCCTGAATAACCCATATTCCCAGAAGATTCAAAATTTGATCCCCCAAGCAACTCCAGTCCAAAACTGTTGGGGGACAGGGGACAGGGGTGTGATGTGGAGGTGTGCTTATGATGATGAGGGACTTCATTGGGATGCTGTACGTCAATTTCTTGCATTGTGGATTTTATTGACAGTATGGGTTTCAGTATCTACTAGACCTTCTTCTTGGCAATCATAGTCATTCCACCTGAACAACTCCAGCAACCATTTATTATCTCCTCAATCATATTCTCTGGAACATGGGTGCTTATCTCACGTTCTCTTGCACATCTCATCATCATCAGAATTTTTTTTTATTGAGGACTCATTGGATTATTGGCATGGGCAGTGTCCATGGTTGACAGCAGTGGACCGATGTGGAGCCAACCAGGCCTACTGACCAATAATAATGTTGAATGGTCAATGACTTCAATCTGGGTAAGTTTTGTTTAATCCCTTGTGTGACCTCAGTAATCAGATGTTTCATATGATTAATGTACATACAGGGGAGGTGGTACACTGGCTCAGAGTGATTGGATGAGGAATGATAACCAACCATGTAAGTTGCGTCTCTGCAATTTACAGCACTCTTGAAGCTTTTCAACCTCTAGTGGCACCAACACTTTCTCAGATGTTTGCCACATGAGTAAATGTCACCATCAGATTTACAAGGGAACAGAAAATTGATTTCTGTGTTCTGCAGTCCTTTCACCATCATCTTATATTTATGTTGCTATGTTGTGAGGAACAAATTGCCCTGGTATGTATCTCACATTGCGGGCACCTAGTCAGGCTGAATATGCTCCTTCAATGTCCTCTCTACTTTTTTCCTTCCCCACCTGACCTCCATAGTTGTAAATCCATGGGAATTTCATTGCCTCCATTTAGATATGATGCAAAACTTACCTCTGAGGGGTAAATACAGCTTCAGTTCCTACATTTTGTGGTTTATGTTGTGAAGTGTTTAACTCTTGGTATATATTTCTTGATGCCATACATAAAGAATGCATTACCACAGATAAAGAATGAAAAATTAATACTAAATATGATAGATGTAGGAAAAGAGAGAGAAAGAGAAAAAATCAGCCAATTACTTCATCAGATCTTCAGAGGCCAGCTTAACAAACATCATGATGGGATTGATGGGTCTGTTTCCAGCCCAACAAAGAACAAATTCTACATTACATTTTGATATCACAAGTATTGAATTGACAAAAAGGTGTATGTAGCTCTAAAATCTAAATCTTAAAAGTCAACTGTAGTGAGTACAGGAGAGCTCTAATACTCACTACACAGAACTCAAGAAGACACATGTGTTCCAACTGCAATGATGTTATTCATGTCAAGGATGATCATCCCCAAGAACCACCACAATCTGGCTTTCTTTCAAACATCTGATACTCTCAAGCAGCTCAGGCTCAATAACAAATTTCTCTTCATATTCTGCTCCTACTGTTGGCAGATGTATAAGTCAAAATTGCATCAGAGAATGCAGCATAGTAGTGATCCCACCAGTTCATTCAGGTTCAGTCCTTAAGCAGTTTGGTTCTTTACCTGGAACCAAACTGTAAAGGCCATGCAGTTCTAAAATGGGACTGGAGTCTCCTGGCAGTTCTTTGGCATCCAGATTTATACACTTATGTACATAATTTACATAATTTGCTCAGAACCAAATCAAAAAGCAGTTTTTCCCTGAAACTGCATGTTCTTTTGGAACCAAAATGACAGTCCAGTTCTCATGATTTCAGTTCCAGTTCACAGTTAACCACGGTTCGAACTGGACTCATGGAATCACTATGGCATAGGTCGTCTAGTCATTACTACCTCCAAGACATGTTCCACAAGTTGCTGACTTAGTGTGACATCCGGAAGCTCGAGTGTGAGGGACTCAATATTAGGGAGGAAAGAAAGATCATCACCATCCATGAGTTTGGAAAGGAGCGTCGAGACCATGCCATCGGAGAACGTACGGTAGCGCAAACTGTCTCCAACATTCTCTCTCCCGAAGAACAGTTCAAAGTGGGTCAATTCGGAGGCTGCCTGGAGGAAATTGAGCAAAACGGGATCTTCACCGAGACCCGATCCAATTTTCAGGTAGGAAGTAAGTACTACCCGTTTGAGTGAGATTGAAGATCGCTCAGCCATGATGAGCAAGCCAGAGGGCAAAGGCCATTCTATGTATCTGATGTGGCACGTTTCGAGAGAATGCATGACGAGATTCCCGAGAATATTAGATAACTAGCCGTCCTCATCACCACTGGCACGAGCGTCAAACCGCTGAAGGAAAGGCAATTCCACCTGTTCATCGAATTCAGAAAGGTCATCCGGTTCGCTGAGGAACCATGGCAAAGTGAGGGATTTGAGGTTCCTGCAACACTTGAGACCGTCGTAAAAGTCATGTAACTGGTCCAATGACTCGAGCTTTGGAATCTTCCATGCTGTCAGCTGAGAGAAAGGTATGTTGGGGTCGAGGAAACCATGTTTAATTTTGGTGCCTTCCGATGTATGGCTTCCCTGAACCAGGGCCGAACATCTTCATCTGGTGTATCATATTTATCGTGATACGATTCGAGGTTGGGGAAGGTAAGGTCTTGAATAGGAAGTAGCTCCTCAGTGAAAGAGTTCCACATAAGCGCCACAACAAGCTTCTTACATCTGTGTAGGTGCTTGGACAACGTCCTCCACATGGCAAGAAGCATTGAGGAGTCGGTAGGATCATGTTTGCTCTTGATCCGTACTTTTAAAGGAATTCCCTTTGAACGTGACAGATAGGCGTCGAGAGGGATGGCAAAGTTATAAGCTGATACATCCAGATTGACATTGATTGTGGACCAAAGACTGGGCATTCCTTTCGAAATGACGTTCCAATGGGAGCAAACTAGGGAGATGGCGGTGGCAGGGAGTCCAAGAAGTGGACATCTGTCCCAGATATTGAAGGAGTAAGAGGAAAGTGATAAGCACAGCTCAGAGAATATCATCTCCCACATCTCCACCGGTATCCTTTGATGTGCAGAGAGAGCAGCACGACACTGGCAGGCAGTCACTTTTGCAGCATGCTTTGCCCGCCTTAACTGGTCCAGCTTACGTCGTAAAACCAAGATATCTTCCTCCATCTGCTTGATATCTTGCTCTCCTTCATTCAACAGATCTTCCAATTGACTTCGTTCGGTCTCCGAGGGCATGCAGTCGGAACGGAGGAATCGAGGTTCAAGGTTCTGTAGGATTCGCATACAGGGAATATCGGCCACACGTCGGCATTTCTCGCATAACACTGCTCGAAGGGTTTGCATTGAAGTATCGCCCCGTTTTTGCTTGGACATTTCAGTCAGCCTAAAATCAACCAGAAAAAGTTTGGGAAGCGCTGACAGCCAAAAGTTGGGTGGGTGACGCACCTTGGGTTACAGCCCTACAGTTAGATCTTCCTTTCTATATGAACTCGAGCTACAAGGGTTGTAGAGAACCGATGCTAACACGCAGCACTAGCTTCGTCTATGATTGCACCGTGCACTAAGTGGAAAAGTGACATACCCAAAAAAAAATCTCCACTGGCTGACAAAGGCAACTAAGGACCTTGATTTTTTGAGTAAAATGGCTCTACTGAAGCGAGATGAGGCAAGGAATGAAGATATTTGACCGAACGCGCCGCAGTTTGATCGTGGTAATTGAGAAGAGAGCTGTACGCGGTCACGACATCAAGCCTGTCTGACCAATTCGGACGGTGACGGGGTTGGACCGACATCGAAATTCTCTGCTTTGTTGTTATAGTACTACGCCCTTCGAGTCTTGTTCAACCGCTTTGCTATACGTACAGGACAACATTGAGTCTAGAGCCGGAGTTCTTGAAACATAGGCTGACTACGTCTATAAAAAACGCTGGCCAAGTACATCTTGAAAAGTAAAAGTTTTTGAGAATACACATTACAAAAAAAAACAACAAACAATGTTTCTCAGAAGATAGCGAGCTTGGCATAACGAGGCAAGACAATCTAACAGTTACGACCGTGCTACATGAGGCTTTCAACGAGACCGGCGTGTGTAAAATAGACTGAGTGAGTACTCAGGTGCCACACGGTAAGGGTGGAAACGACTGAATTAGTACAGTACCTGTGTAAAATAGACTGAGTGAGTACTGTACGAAATACGAGTGAGTATGGCTGCTGCTACAGAAGGTATCGGGATATGCTCACCTCAGGCGCCACATGGTAAGGGTGGAAACGACTGAGGTGAGTCCTTGAGACGGTCAGGTATAAGTGTAGAGCTAGGCGACGGGCTAAAAGATAGGTAAAAGTAAATAGGAGACAGGGAAAAACAGTATAGATACGAAACGGAACAAAAGATAGGAACAGTAACAGCGGAGGTATTCTATATCCCCGCAACACGGCGGTCCTCTATAACTACTTTGATCCCACTTTCCTCCTCCAGGGTCCTGATCCTCTCCAATGCATCAGGACAGATGACGAATTGTTCATCGTCAATTCCCTTCACCCGTTCACGCCGCACGAGACAGAAATCAGTCAACGGATGGGATTTAAGCTGCCTCGCTGACACCGCCCCCAGAATGCCTTCCACGACATGCATATTCAAAGTCATGTGCTGAACGTCGAGCGAGAGAACGCTGAGCCTAGGAAGGAACCGGGTGCGGTCGGAAGACTCTTCAAGCTTGATCAGGAGCTTGGAAATCCGGTCATCGATAAGCGGCCAGTGGTTCTGATGCGTTTCGACAAGAAACAACTCCAGTTTCGTCAATTCGCAAGTCACTTGGAGCACTTCAAACAGTGGAATATTTGAATGAGGATCCTCCCCCGAGTCCGTGCGTAGGGTGAGTGATAGCTGTTTGAGAGAAAGCGATGTTCTCTCGGCTAAAATGAGCAACCCGGGAGGTGGATCCCATGACTCGTATCGGATATCGCACATTTCAAGTGAAGGCATAATGAGGGATTCAGCAATTGTCGACAGCCAGCCAGCCCAGTCGCCGGAAGCGGTGGCGGTAAACTGCCTAAGAGAAGGGAGTTCGACCGCTCGAGCAGAAACCCCATAGTAGCTCACAATTGCCGATATTGTAAGAGCAGTAAGACACCTGCAATTCCCGACGATTTCGAGGAAGGCATTGATCTCCGAATGGTAGTCGAGCTTCGAGATCTCCCAAACTGTTAGCTGGGAGAAGGGTAGTTTAGAACATGAGAATCTAGAGGTAACGATGCTGAGCTTTGGTGCCCTCTGTATAGCTGTCCAGAACCAGGGCCATTGATCATTTTTCGGTATGTATCGTTCTTCGTATAGCGATTCGAGATTGGGAAAGGTAAGGCCAGTGGAGGTTATTACCGGCGGTAGCTCCTCGCAACGATCATAAGCCATAACAAGCTTGTTGTAACGGGACGATTCTACTTGTTTCATAATTACATATATTCACACGCTATCTTGGTATTTAAACCTCTCATATCTAATTACTTAGCTATCTTTTACTCTACCATCACCTCTACTATTACTCTCTGGGTACTGTACTTACCTGTGGTCTAATCTAAACCCTGGTCAAGCTTACGAGTGCCTGCGCGAGTAAGGTGTACGGTAAGAGCCCCCTTACAGTTTTTTAAGCTCACAGTTTTTACACCGCAGTCTTATACCCATTGACAACGGACCTACCTGGTCCTACGTCGACAACCCAGCATGATTTCAACTACGAGAACCAAGACGAAGGCCCGTGAAGAGGAAGCTACCCCTCCAGAACCCGGTCCTTCGAGAATACCAGTCTACACTGGCAGTTCGAGTGACACTCGTACGAGCCGACACCCAATGTCAGCTCAACAACAGTCGACCTCGTCGGCTAACCTCTCTTCCGTAACTGAAAACCCACAGTCCATCTCGACGATGATGGCTCCGGGTTCAGTATTGGTTGACCCATCTCCTTTGGATCAACCAACTGCTTCGGCGGCGCAACACTTGGATCAACTTGCTCCGATAATCGAACCTCAGGAGGCTGGTACTCCTCAGAATACCCCGTCGCAATCATTCTCGACGGATACATCCCTCTTTGGAAGTACAGCAGAAACGGATCGTCAGGTAAGATCCGAAACTGAAGGCGCTTGGCGGAGACGGATGTTACCACCCAGCGCCAGCACGCCGATACCTAGAGACACCGGGCGTCGCTTTGAGCATAGTACCCCTGTACCGCAGTTATCCATAAATTCGAATGAAAATTCAATGGATTCTAATGCATTCATGAGCAACCAGTTAAGAAATGTGAGAATAGCAAACTCACCAGAAAATTCTACGCCAAGGGCGTCAGTACAAAGGACAACTGCCACACCTGAAACTGATGTTCAGGAGTGAATGGCGGGTCCCGAATTAGGGATAACCCAATCTCCTATGCCCGCCAACGAGTCATTTAGCGAATTTTATGATCGGTTACGACGGATGTACGTTTTACAATACGTTCGATCTAGAGACTTGTTGCAGTTCAGTACAACTGACGTGCCCGAACAACGAATCGTAATAGAAGGGAATACCTTTTACTCAAATGAGTTTCCCTTGGTACGAATGGCTACCTTCGATCTCACACCAGAAGATTGGAGATATGTCAGGGAACGTTATGTCGAGCCTTTTGGACCTGATGATCAAATCCGTGGTCGTCAAAGACCTGCAATGGCTTACCCCTCTAAATCAAGGGGCAAACGTCCAATGGGGCACGGAGACTCTGATCCCGAGTCCTCAGACAGTGAAAATGAGAATGATAGGAGGGATAAACCTTCTAAACGTCCTGAGCGTCGGGATGAATCCAGGAAGGATAAATCCGGACATAAAGGGAACGGTGGTGGTGCTCCACCACCGCCACCGCCGCCAGGTGGCAACGGCCCTCCTAATAGTGACGATGACTTTGATCGAACAGATTCTGATGAAGAGAATCATCCGAGGAGCGTGTCAAAACACCACACTCCTAAACCTGCTGCGTTTGGGCAAACTCGCTACACGTCAGTAGATCATACTTTCAATGAACAAGAAACGTTTGAATATGACCTGTGGCCTCAATCCCATAGGGAAATCTTGAGATCTGCATTCCAATGTTTTGAGGACCTGATTATATATCAACTCCTCGGGACCACCGCTAGTGAGCCCGCTGCTGAAAGAATCTTTTGCAATCAATCCCAAAACCTGAGTTCTACTATGGGAATAACAATGACTACGTCAAATACGACGAATGGGTTAGATCCCTCGTACGATGGTTGGCACTTGCAGGACTAGTAGGCCCCACAACTAGATGGAGTGATTCCAAAAATGATTGGGTACTCACATCAATAGATATTCAACGAACCAATGTCATCGGCACATTGGTTAAAGGAGATGCGGCAATTTGGTTTGCAGATTATGTCGAAGCCATACCGGAACGTTTCGATAGGGATAACCCTTACCGAGGCCAAATAACCTTTATGGAGGTCATAAGCGGTTTGTATAGGCGCTTCATCCACGATGCATCCTTGACTCATATTGCTGAGAAGTTGAAAGACGTACAATACTCAGTCTCTGGCAGTGTCAAGGGTGTATTTAGCGCTATGGTACGGTATGCCAAATGTATGCCCAGTCCACCCGATCCCTATAGTTTCAAACAGCAATTACTTCTGAAACTACCAGAATCTATGGCCGACGATATGACTAGTATCCACTATGTGACTGCCGAATCCTCATCAGTAAATGAGATAATGCAAGCCGCATTAGCTTGCGAACGTGGCTTCAACACGAAAAAATACTACCTTCGACTAAAGGAGGAAAATAAGCGCGCACATCGAAAACGTTCACGCTCACACTCTCGTGAATGAAGGAAGAATAAACAAAGAGAGAAGAAACGTTCACCATCGCCAAAACGATTACAGAAAGTTGATGGACGGCGGTACCAAGTTAAACCCAACACATCTAGGGATCCTGGACGGCCTAATTGGAACAATCGGTATCCTTGTAATGATACCGATGGGAAACCATATAATCAGAACAATTACCGTGCTGGTGAACGTAAGGACGACCCTTCTAAACCAAAGATGTATAAGATGGTCGATTCAAAAGGAAAAGCTCGCCTTTTTCATATGGTTGAAGTATCCGAGAATGCAGACTCTGATGCCAGTTCTGAGGCCAATGATTCAGCCTCAGACAATGAACAGATGGCCGCAATGGGTTCAGATATCAATTCAGATCAATCTGACGGTGAACCTGACCCTTGGGGAGGGTCGCAATACTCAAGCGAGGGTGATGAACGCCTTGGGTACATGCAAGATGCTGCCTCTACATACGAGTGCTTTGCTTCTATGAGAGACGAGTCAGAATATGAGTCTGATGACATTAGTGATATCTTTGATAATGAACTCACCAAGGATGAAGCCTATGAAGAGATCTATAGACTTAATTTTACAGAGTATATCCGCACAATGAAAGTGGATGAGAATGGCATTCAAGCTACACTCAAACCACATAGAATGAAAGTACCTGTGCTCGGGAAACGTCCCAAACGCACAGCTGATGACAACCGGTGTCTATCGGCCTTGGTTGACATCAACGGACTCCAAGCTTTCGTGCTCTTTGACAGTGGGAGCACCTCGGATGCTATAAGTCTGGACTTTGCCAAACAATCAAAGATTCGAGTATTTCAACTCGAAAATCCAGTCACCCTTCAGTTGGGTACAAAGGGCAGCCATTCAAAAATAAATCACGGATGTATTACATCCTATAAGTTATCGACGTCTGAGAGGACAATAGAATCGAAAACCTACTTCGATATTGCTAATGTGGACCGGTATGATGCGGTCATTGGGACCGTGTTTATGCGCCGACACGGTATCTCTCTTCATTTTGAGGATGACTCAATACGTGTCAAGGGCAAGCCCATTCCTTCTCTTTCAGAGGGGGAGGAAGTGAGGGAGTTAGCTCGAAGATATTCGAAACAAGTCTCCACAAAATATGAGATACCAGATAAGAAGGAGATGGAAGTAAAACCACGACCTGTGGCACATGGAATCTCTAAAAAATGACTAGATGGCAGCATGAATGTTCGCTCAGACAGAGTCGAACCGCCTTGGTCTTCACAAAAGCCCACCTTGGATGAGATAGCGGAAACAGAAAATAATACAAACAAATTGAGTAGACACTTACCGGTGCTTATGGGACCGGAAGACACCATCACAGTTGATGATATGATGGCTATTATTGATCAAGTCAGCTCTGGAAAGTACGAAGATAAAGGAATAAACCAGGACTTACACGAAGTTGAAGAACTCATAAACGAGTTCAACCGTCAGATGGGGATACCAATTCCAGAACCCACAACCATGAGCGCTAGACTTCCCATTTTGGAAGCTCTTAATGCAAGTGCCGAACTATTTCAAAGTAGACTTGAAATGGCAGAAACCATTAGTAGTAAACCATTGACAGAGGAAGACATACCACATTTGCGTCAACAATGGTTAGATGCATGCAAAGATATCATGGGTGGTGTACCCGAAAGGTTACCTCCCTACAGAGAAGTCAATCATACGATTCCGCTGATTGATCCAAGCAAAAAATACAAGACTTACACGCCACGTTGCCCAGATTCAGTCCAGAACGTGTTAACCAAGAAAATAGCTCGGTATACAAGAGCAGGCTGGTGGGAGCCTCGTGCTGTTAGTTCAGCATCACCTATGCACTGTGTAATCAAGAAGGACGGTGGATTGCGTACCACTGTAGACTGTCAAGAAAGAAATGCAAATACCGAAAGAGACATCACACCTCTTCCGGATCAGGACAGAGTACGCATGCAAACTGCTAGCGCAAAGTTTAGGTCGAAAATAGATCTGTCTGATGCGTATGAGCAAGTATGCGTAGTAGCAGAAGACGTGGTTAAAACCGCGTTCTCAACTGTAAATGGAACTTTTGTTAGTCACGTTATGCAGCAAGGTGACATGAATGCACCATCTACCTTTCAATGCCTCATGAACACGGTATTCCGAGATTATATTGGCGTGTTCATGCATGTTTACTTAGACGATATATTCATCTTTAGCGACACGATTGAGGACCATGAGAAACATCTCGGATTGGTGTTCGATAAACTTCGGGAGCAGCAACTCTACCTGAAAGCCAAGAAGGTAGAATTGTATGCCGCCGTAATGGATTGTTTGGGACACGTCCTTGACAATAACGGACTCCATGCCGATAGTGATAAATTGGCTAAGATTCGGGAATGGAGGAAGCCCTGGAACTACAACGACATTCAGAAATTCCTCAGGTTGGTGAATTACCTAGCACCATACCTACCGGATATCTCTTCATACACAACCCCTCTGTCTGATATGAGTAGTAACAGTCAACCTTTCTTCTGGAGGCCGCTACATGATGTATGCTTCCACAATATAAAGAATCTGTGTTGCAAGACCCCGGTCTTGAAGCCTATTGATCCTAAGAGTGCAGAACCAATTTGGGTAATATGCGATGCGTCAGTAAGTGGTATTGGCGCAATGTATGGACAAGGACCCACTTGGCAAACATGCCGCCCAGCGGGTTTCATGTCCAAGAAATTCACAAACGCACAAAGAAA
>MU127804.1:212401-260444 GCA_014904975.1 Marasmius fiardii PR-910 | reverse complement strand
AACATCGTCGAACTCTCGGACAGGGATACCGATATGACGGAAGGTACTGTTCAGGAAACTGATTAGTAGTACCTTAGGTGGATTCAGGAAACTGAGCAACGCCATCTATTACTTATTACGACCTATATCTAGCTCTAGTGGGGGAGGATGTAACGGGACGATTCTACTTGTTTCATAATTACATATATTCACACGCTATCTTGGTATTTAAACCTCTCGATATCTAATTACTTAGCTATCTTTTACTCTACCATCACCTCTACTATTACTCTCTGGGTACTGTACTTACCTGTGGTCTAATCTAAACCCTGGTCAAGCTTACGAGTGCCTGCGCGAGTAAGGTGTACGGTAAGAGCCCCCTTACACTTGTGGACTCTGTAGAAATGCGTGGAAAGCGTTCGCCACCCTTGTGTCTGGAGAAACACTCCACCTTCGATCCTGATCTTCAGAGAACATCCCTTTGAGTTTGAGAGATAGAACTCGAGAGGGATGTCGATATTATAAGGCCAGTCGAGATCAACGTCCAGGGAAGACCATATTCCGGGCATTCCGTTAGCAATGATGCGCCACAGTGAGCAAACTTGGGAGACCAGCATAGCAGGACATCCTTTCGACGAATCATATGAAACGCAGAGCGAATATTCGTGCAGCGACAAGCACAACACTTCGAAAACCATCTCCCATATTTCCACAGGGGTCCTGCGACGTGTGGAAAGGGCATCACGACACTGGGTATTGGTAGCTTCCACAGTATTCTTTGCCGCCTCCAACTCATCCAGCCTGTGTGGCAAGAGCTCGATCTCCTCCTCGTACCGCTTAACTTGTTCCTCCCCTCCTTCCAGCACCTTTTTCAGCTGAGATCTTTCAGCGGCGGTGGGCACATAATCACTACGGAGAAATCGAGGTTCGAGAGTAGTATGAATTGGGCGAATATCCGTTGAAGCTTGCGTTACTGGTTTGTCAACGTGGACTTGCAGTGTAGTCATTTTATTTGCCCAACAGCAAGAATCTTTCAGAGGACCAACCGTTAAACCAGAGTAGAGATAACGCCGACTTTTGAGCTTGAATCTGGTTTTCGTGTGCTGAAGATGAGTGATTGTGATACCAGAGCGCGAACTTGACCACCGTCACTGTACGAGAGATGGATACGTCGAGATGCGCAAGTAGCAACGGTGGTGGTTCGGAACGAATTCCTCCTTCATGATTGTCACGATCATCTGCCTCCTGTCACACCCGCCGGATCAGGCACTAATTTGGTCCCCTAGACGCGGGTTTCAAGTACGCTCGTCGCTACGGTCCAGTGTGGAATTGACAGAAGGGTGTATATAGCTCTGGAATCTAGATCTTGAGAGTCTAGGCTGAACAGTGAGTACAGCAAGACCCTAGTTACTGACAATGCACAACTTAAAGAACACACTCCCACCACAATGATGTTATTCATTTTCGACGGTCGTCCCCGACAACCACCTCGACCTGGCTTTCTTCCAAAAATCTGATTCTCTCGAGCAACTCAGGCTCGACAATGAATTTCTCTCCAGATTTCGCTCCAACCGTTGGCAGACGCCGTATAAGTCGAAACTGCATTAGAGGATGCGGCGTAGGTCGTCTAGTCGTTACTACCTCCAAGACACGTTCCACAAGTCGCTGATTTAGCGTGATATCCGGAAGTTTAAGCGTGAGGGACTCGAGTTTAGGCAGGAAAGAAGGATCATCATCATCTGTGAGTTTGGAGAGGAGCGTCGAGACCATGCCATCGCGGAACGTACGGTAGCGCAAACTGTCTCCAACATTCTCTCTCCCGAAGAACAGTTCAAAGTGGGTCAATTCGGAGGCTGCCTGGAGGAAATTGAGCAAAACGGGGTCTTCACCGAGACCTGATCCAATTTTCAGGTAGGAAGTAAGTACAACCCGTTTGAGTGAGCTTGAAGATCGCTCAGCCATGGTGAGCAAGCCAGAGGGCAAAGGCCATTCTATGTATCTGATGTGGCACGTTTCGAGAGAATGCATGACGAGATTCCCGAGAATATTAGATAACCAGCCGTTTTTGTCACCGAAGACACCAACGTCGAATCGTCGAAGGAAAGGCAACTCGACCTGTTCATTAAGCTCAGAAAGATCGTACGGGTGACTGAAAAGCGATGGCAATGTGAGGGATTTGAGGTTCCTGCAACACTTGAGACTGTTGTAAAAGTTATGTTCCAATGACTCAAGCTTTGGAATGTCTCATGCTGTCAGCTGAGAGAAAGGTATGTTGGGGTCGAGGAAAGTGGCGGAAACCATGTTCAATTTTGGTGCCCTCCGATGTATAGCTTCCCAAAACCAGGGCCAAACATCTGGCGTAACATATTTATCGTGATACGATTCGAGGTTGGGGAAGGTAAGGCCTTGAATAGGAGGTAGATCCTCAATGAAGCCGCTCCATATGACCGCCATAACAAGCTCCCTACATTTGTGCAGGTGCTTGGACAACGTCCTCCGCATAGCAAGAGGCGCTGAGGAGTCGTTTGCAGGATCCAGGCTCCTGATCCGTACTTTTAAAGGAGTTTCCTTCGAACGTGACAAATAGGCATCGAGAAGGATGGCGACGTTATAAGCTGATTCGTCCAGATTGACATCGATTGTGGACCAAAGACTGGGCATCCCTTTCGAAATGACGTTCCAATGGGAACAAACTTGGGAAACAGTGGTAGCAAGGAGCCCAAGAAATGGAGATACGTGCCGGATATCGAAGGAATAGTCGTGTAGCGATAAGCACAGCTCAGAGAATATCATCTCCCACATCTCCACGGGTATCCCTCGATGCGCAGAGAGAGCAGCACGACACTGGCCGGTAGTCGCTTCTGTAGCATTCTTCGCCCGCTCTAGCTGGTCCAGTTTACATCGCAAAACCGAGATATCTTCCTCCATCTGCTTGATATCTTGCTCTCCTTCCCTCAACAGATCTTCCAATCGACTTCGTTCGGTCTCGGGGGGCATGTAGTTGGAACGAAGGAATCGAGGTTCAAGATTCTGTGGGGTTCGCATGCAGGGACTATCGGCTACACGTCGGCATTTTTCGCACAACGCTGTTTGAAGGGTTTGCATTGAAATATTGCCCCGTTTTTGCTTGGACATTTCAGTCGGCCTAAATCAACCAGAAAAAGTTTGAGTTGCGCTAACAGCCAAAAAGTTGGGTGGGGTGACGCACCTTGACTTACGGCGCTACAGTTGATATCTCCCTTTGTATGTGGACTCGAGGATTGTAGAGAACCGATGCTAACACGCAGCACTGGCTTCGTCTATGATTGCGCCATGCACGAAATAGAAAGCGACGTACCTGACCGAGCGCACCACAGTTTGATGATGGTGGTTGACAATGAGACGAGGCCTACACACGGTCACACCTGTCCGTTTCCAACTTGCTCAGTGCAGCTCGACAGGCTTGGACCGACATCATCGAGATTCTCCGCTTTGTTGTAAGTACACTGTCACAAATTTGTAACTCTCTTCACATCCCCATTCTTGAACACCCGTATGGGTTGAGTTATCTTGCTGGGAGATTCGAGGTTAAAGTAGGAAGCGAGTATTCGACGGGAGGTGAATGTATCTGGATTCAAGGTCAGGTAAGGTTTGACAGCGAGTATCGAGAAAATAAGCAGACTTACCTAGGTCACTGACAGGTCCGATTCCAATTCCAAGATCCGAGAGTGATTGCCAGCGACATCGACAAATGTTTTGTGCCCAATCCTCGCTCAAAAGCTCTCCCAGCGTTACACTCCGAAGCCCCGTAAGCTTCATATCCGTGCCCCATCTCCACCAGAAAACACGTCGGTGTAGAGAACAGAGTATCGTGAGCTCCGACAGTTCTTGGGGAATGGGAAGAGGTGCCGGTGAATCCGAGTCTGAAGTAGTGAAATCAAGCCTGCCTGGGGATATAGTCGGCACGAAGGAACCAAGATTCAAGAGGATAAAAAAGGGGGGATATGAGAGATATTGGCTATCTGCTTGCACTTTTCGCATAGGACTAGACGTTGTGATTCTGTTTCGGTGGGGTGTGTTGCGTCAAGGCGGCATCGAGATATTACTACCGTCAGGAAAGGTTCGCTCATGGAGAAACGTACTTCAAAAAACCAAAAGAAAAATCGCAAACTTGAATAGAAGAGATGTAGAACCACAATGTTCAACTTTAAATCTGGATTGCCACTGTAGACCGAAAATCGTCGATCGTTAAGGAACTATGTAGAAGCTGTGAATACTATCCAAGCAACGAAATACAAAACTTAGATCTATAAAATAGATACTCAATACAGACTTTACTACTCCTGACGGATGCAGCCCCCGAAATACGGTTTGACCAAGTATTACTTCTTACTCGGTACGAGCACTATCGTGGAACAAAACAATCCTTGATAACAACCTTAACCCCATGTTCCTCTTCGAGCACCCGAATTCTCTCGAGCATATCAGGCTGGATTTCAAACTCAGGCTGCGAGTCCAGCTTCCAGCCGATACCAGCTGCAGCTGTGGAGGGAACCCTAAAACGCATAAGGCGGAAATTTGTCAAGGTGCACAGTTTGAGGGACTGTCTGGCGGACACTACCCTCAGCACATTTTCTACCACTTGTGCATTCAGCGTCATAAATGGAGTTGAAAATGAAAAGACACTTAGATTCGGAAGAAAGAGGGGGGAATGGTTTTCTAGTCTAGAAAGGAGGGTTGACACCGTGGCGTCAATGATCGGTGTGCAATAGAAAGAGTTAGAATCGCCCAATTTGCCGAAAGACAATTCGAGATGGGTCAATGAGTCGGGAAGATCCAGAAGATGGCCATCCTGATAGGATTCCATATATATGTCTGTTGCTACAGAAAGCGATACCCGTTTAAGTGGAGCTGAGGACTGCTGAAGTATTGTTTCCAGTGCGCGAGGAGGTGGCCATACATTGCAACAGATATGACATGTTTCGAGGTGAGGTATAATGAAGGAATCAAATATATCGGATTCCATACTGGCGTTACGTGTAACCACACCAATGGAAAAGTTCCGAAGAAATGGCAGCTCAACCTGCACAATCTTGCTGGTCCAGAGTGGGCCATGCCACTTGGAGAAATCTAATGTCAGGTCGGCAAGATGCCGGGACCTCTTAACAACATCGTAAAAGTAGGTGACATCGTCGGTATTCTGAAGGCCCTGAACCCATGTCGTTAACTGAGCAAAGGGTATTTTAGACCGGAGGAATACAGCAGAAACCTGAGTGAGTTTCGGCGCCTTCTGGATGGCCTTCCAGTACCAAGGCCAATTCCTTGGACCAGGAAGAGGGATTTTTTCGGAATACGATTCCAGGTTGGGAAAGGAGAGGCGCGGAATGGGTCGGAGGTACGAGAAGGAAGGAGCATCCTTGATTGACATGGTAAGCTCTCTACTTCGGTGGATGTGCTCAAACAACAGGTTCCATGCCTCGAAACCCCAGTGAGAAGAACGATCTAATGTCCCCTCGATCTTGATCCTGAGTGGGTATTCCCTGGAACGCGACAGATAAATTCTGAGCAGATCGATCGTGTGAGAGGTTATTTTATCGAGATTGACTTTGACGGAAGACCAAAGGCTGGATGTTTCTTTGGCGATAGTTCTCCAAGAAGACGAAACTTGGCAGATGATCATGAGTGGTAAGGTTAGACGTGGGGAAGCGGGATGACCGCGGGCGATTTCAAACGAATATTCGTGAAGCGACAAGCACAAATCAGCAAAAATCGTTCCCCATATCTCTGCGGGGATCCTCTGGTGTGCCATTATCTTGCTCTCGATAAAAAATATCATCACCCGTACCAAAAAAGAGACTTGAGTGGTAACGCACCTATGATTGCTCACTATGCTACGTTCTGCTCGCAATAAATCACCCAAGTTCGAACTCGTTACTGACATGATAATTGATTGAACTCCCCTGATCACGCCGGATCCAGTAGTTCACGATTCCACCGGGATTCAGAGGTCAAGATCAACCAATTTGAAATGCTAACCTTTGAATAATAAGAGGTATCGCTCAGTCATCGTGATGAAAAGAACCTGTAAAAAGAATGAAATACCAATCGGTGAGACGAGTCTGCAGACGAGTTAATTTTCTGGATTCCTGTTCTAATGGGATAGATCTCAGAGAGGGTCGTTACTGTTTGTGGTGGATGCTTACAGCTTGAAGTTGCTGCCAATGCGAATAAGCAGCAGCATAGCTAAGCTGAGCCAAAGCAGTGCGCGGGCATGCAGCCGAATAACGGCATGTGACTTGGTTGAAAAAACGCGCAGTCGCAGTGTAGTCGTCGCGTTTTGGTACTTGGAGCCTAGATTCGAAACCAGTCGTTCGGGGATGTGTCATTGTGTCCACGCGAGTGGTTTTGATGAGATCAGAGCGGAGTTTGAAGAGGACTGGTAAAACTGGTCGCGACTTTGGCGTAGTCACGATTTTGTGACATTGGACTAAAAGTGTGACTGTGCCAAAACGCGACCAGTTCTACCAGCCGTTCTTTCGAACTGCGCGTCGGAGTTTGAAAGAATGGATGGTCACGAGCCTACTTGGAGCCGTGAATGGAAAGTCAAAAAAAATATTTGACGGCAAGGTCTCCATAAGAAGTTCACAGGGTTAAGGATCGAGCAAGTAGCTGTTGAATCCCTGTTCAGCGCGTTCTTGGACAACAACCATGACTCTGCTATATCCAAACACCCCGATTCTTTCAAGAGCTTCAAGAGCAAATTCCTCCTCGTCACCTATAACCCTACTACCTATGAGGCAGAAATCATTTATAGGATGGGCTGTAAGTTGCCTCGTGGTCACTACCCCCAAAAGGCGCACCACGAGTTGCGCGTTCAGCCTGATATCCAGAAGATCAAGAGAGTGACTCGGGTTTTGTCAAGGAAATTGCGTATGTTTTCCTCGAAGTTGGAAACAGTTTTCGACGAAGTGTCATTGGAGATTGGCCGTAAGTCCCACTGTCATCGTCGCTTCCCTAAGTGCAAAGCCAGACAGTTTGAAATCAGTCAATTGGGGAGCCGCCTGCAAGAGCTCAAGCGGAAGAGGATCCTATGGGACACCTGTTCCTTCCTCTGATTGTGTAGCGAGCTCCATCCATTTGAGCGAAGCCGAGGATTGCCTAACCATGGTGAGCATGGCAGACGGTAGAGGCCAATCTCAGAACCCAGATCCGAACGATCGATTTTGACGCAGATATCGCAACATTCGAGGACAGGTATGAGAAGGGATCTCGGAAGAGTGGATAAATAACGACTACTGGCGTGAGTAATGACGGAAACCGGCGAAGTGAAGGTAATTGTTGACCTTAATAGAGGACCCAGGACTCGGCCTCTTCTTTGCGATGACATTCCAGTGGGAGCAAACTTGTGATATGGTAATGACAGGGAACTCTGGGAGTGGAGACTTGATGGATGGGTTTTTGATGTTGAATGAGAGGGTGACATGCAGAGTGCAGAAAACATCATCCTCCATATCTCTAAAAGTACCTTGCATTGCATTAAAAGCGCAGTGCGATATTGTCTAGGAGTGATTTCTGCGACGCTCTTTTCCATCGCTAATTGTCACAGTGTTCTTTGCACGACCAAGATGTCCTCGTCCAGCAGTACAATTTCTTGATCTCCTTCCTTCAGTAAATTGTCCAGTTGAGATTTTCGGTCTTGGAGGGAGTAAAGTCGGAACAACGAAAACGACGTTCAAGGCTATTGAACGCGCGAATACGGGGAACAGAGTGCGCATTATAATGTTCGAGAGGCTTGCATCGAATTAGTGTCCGGCGGGCTCTGCCGTGAAGTTCAACTATTCGCTTTTAAACAAACGCAAAAACCTGAGTCAACCACGTACCGCTAAGCCGTTACCAAACCAGCAAAAAAGTTCCCCACTTGAAAGAAATACGGAAAAAACGAAGGGGTCGCTCGAAGAGTCTTGAATCCGAGCCTGACAAACCATTCTAAACAGCAATTTCTGCCAGACAAACTGAGTCTGGACAGATATGCTTGTGGAAAAGAGGAAGTTCCTTGAGGCAAAACGGACAAACCGAGGTCGAGAAAAAGTGCAGTGATGGTCGTTGCGGTTTGAGCGAGTTGCGAGCCGTTGTGACGCGTCGGCCTCGACCGGGTAACTTTCCAAACCCGTTTCATACTCTACTACCACCCGTGGACTGACTACAACAGCTTCTTGGAATCTGTAAATATCTGGGAGGCAGAGGTACGGTGCAGATTCATAGTTTATAGCATAGAAATACAGCTGACATTCAACATATACATAGGGTTACGGAAACATACATTATGATACATACATACATACATACGGCGCAGGAGTTTCCAGTTTCAACTTGGCCAACATGATTCGTGCCCTCAGGTCTGTCGAAATTATCCATGGGCCTTACGCACAAAGGACCGATACATCATTCAACGTTTTCTCTTCGACCTGTCACCATTTTGGGGAGATCGTGATGTTTTACGCTTCAGGTCAGCCTCGGGAGCATCATGAGCTGATTGTTTCGATGCTGAGCGAGTGGTTCGCTTCCCAGTGGGTAGTGTTGCGGGAGGATTGTCGCTGCTTGAAGGTTGAGCGGCAGCGTGTTGGTTTGAAGGCTGGGCTGAAATTCGGGAAGATTTCGAGCGGTGAGAGAGAGTACTACTCTCCCCAATAGCAGAGGAAGTGGCGTGTACCGGAGATCGAATCGAAGACCTAGTTGAGCCACAAGCCACAGCCTCCTCAACAAGTTGATTGCGAGAGGACTGAGATGCATCGTCGGTAGTGGATGTCGATGTGTGGTATCTTTTATGAGGTCGAAGAGGGCGTACGATTCGTGATGAAGGACCAGGCATAATCGAATTCTCGATTCGCTTGTTTCCCCTGTGCAGATTGTCACTCCTCCCAGATCTCGCCTCACTGAATGGGTTTTCTCGCTCGGTTGTCAAAAGGCCGTCATGCCTCGATACCACCTCACCTGGGAGTGGGAGTGTTTTCTCTCTCCCTTTCCCCTTCCCTGACGCCAGATTCTCACCTGTTTCACTCGGATTCGGACCTCCAGAGGTGATTCCTTCACCGCGCTCATGCATTCCGTTCCTAGCCTGCGATCGTGCGTCTTCTGAATGTCCACTAATCACAGAGTTGGACATGGGTAGGGGGCGTTTTGGAAGTGGATTAATTCCTTCTGATGATAGTGTTGAATTGCGACTAGGTCCTGGCCCAAAAACTCCGCTGTTGCTATGTGTATTCCTGAGCCTACTCAGATCCGGGAGTTTGAACTGAAGATCAAGATCTGAGTCCAAATCTGACGGCAGTGGCCTTGAACCTCGAGATGGTGTGTCGAAAATATCGTTCTTGTTCTCTTCATCTCCCGGCGGTCCAACTTCTCCCCGGCGAAAACTATGCCTGACATCGGAGGGTATGATGAGATTGTCCACAACGTCCTCTTCGCCGGCATAACCAAGATCATCAGGGTCCAAACTGAATTGAGATTCAAGTACCGTGTCTGCTACTGCTACAGCGTCTCGATCACTACTCTGTGGCTGTATTTGGTTAGGAGCTTGGGGCTGCGGACCAATCTCCACTGCAACTGGAACGTTGTTGGCAGCAGATAATGCGTCAGACCTCGCAGCTCTATTTGCTGCACGCTGTGACCGGCGAGATGGCGCTTGACTGCCTCTATGACTGTCCTTCGTAAAACAAGACGGCGGTTGCTGATTCCAATATAACCATATTTCCGACATCTTGCAGATATCCGGGTCCTCCATTAGCTCATGATATCTTTGCTTCTTCTTTGACCCTTCGGGAGCAGCTTCCATATTATCCAATTTGAGTCCGACGTCGACAATGACGTAGAACGGATGAACGTGCATGGTTAGCCGCATGGGTTTTGGGGAGTCAAGGCGGATGGGGATGGTGTCGTTAATGTCTTTCCATAAGTGCCACTTTTTAACAGGCCGCGTTCGGTCAATCCTCTGCCTGTGAATCACACAACGACTCTTGCTGAAGTTCACGTTGCACAAACGGTAGTTCCAGACTTTGTCGTTGAATTCCTGTCAAGATTGCGTGAGATAGGGATATTTTAGCACCGGGCTTGAGACTCGCCTTCATTGGAGACTTCTGAGTACTGGGATCAATTGAGTTCACGTTGATGTAATAAGCTAATATCCTCTTTAGAACAGCGGTCTCAGGAATAAAAAAGAACACAGGGATCCGGTGGGATGACCGAATATCGTAGCTTAAATGCAGATTCGAAACCACTGCAAAAGCGCGGCGTGGTATCATTAGATCAGACTAATCCATAATGCTAATCGAAGTGATCACTCACTAAAAGCAAGGTTTAGGCTTGAATCAACATCCAAAGTATTCAAAGCGAAGTCCCATGCAAACTCTAGATAGATAAGCTACATCAAATAGGAATGGGACGTATGAGATCAAGATACTTCAAGACACGGAAACAAACTCACCACCTCTGGCCTAATACTTCGAGGCATAATGTGAGCACATTGCACATCTCCTTGCTTGGTGCCTTTAACCCAGGTTATGACACAACGAAAACCCATCACGGAACGTTGACCACATCTGACTCTGGCCGCTTCACAAAACCGTCGGAAGATTGCAGCTCGTTGGGCGGGGGTATGATCTTGGAAAACTTGAGCAGACCCAGGAGAAGCGTAGATGTAGTTGTGGTCATTCGGATCTGAGGGAGGATCGCTTGACGATAATCTAGGGGCAGCTTCGGTGAAAAGGAAGACAGGCATGGAAATTGATGAAGCTGTCGAGTCTCTCGATGAAGGCCAGAATACCGTAGAGCAGGAAGCTCTGGGGATGGCCAAAAAGCGACATTTTATAGTCTCGACAGACAATGGAGCGATCCAGATTAGGGAGTAATCCACCACTATACCCACCCATTTTTGAACCACAATGGAGAACTTGGATTTCGGAACAGGACGAACAGAAAATCAAGCGCTCACACGCGACGCGTCGCTTGCACATGACCGTGTAAATTACAGAAAACTCGCCAAATTTGGTGAAACACGCTTCTTGGCTACATTCACTCACCACCCAACATGCTTCATCTTCCAACACTTGACCAGCTTACCGCAGCCACGGCTGAGGATCCTGTAGAAACCATTTCTCTGAACCCTATTGACCCTGAAGGCTACGTGAGTCCTTCAGACGCTGTTTTTCTATTCTTGCCACTCACTTTGGTTCATTTCAGTACTACTCTCCTTTTGAGTTCGCTCTGGGGTTCGAAAGGCGTGGGCAGATGGATCTCGATACACCATACAACAAGATTCAATGTAAGTCGCCGCATCTGGTCGGACTCCGAAATGGACTAATGTTCTTCGCAGTACGATCAAGCATGATCAAACTGTTACGCACGAATGCATGGGCGCTGCTTCCCACAATGAAGGTTATGGAGGAAGTGAAGAAATATCATCGGGCCAATTTGGAATGCCCAATGAACGAAAGAAAATTCTACACTGATGTACGTGCACACGGTTCTTGGTCGTTTTGAGTAAAACTGATCGTCTCTGCTACAGGTGTTTCCTGTGCGGGAATATGAATACGTTTTACACCCTATCGAAATAGACGTCGAGCTCGCTATCATCTCTCGGAATGGTGAACGCCAAACCTTCCAACATCCCTACACCGACTTGCCACATTTCAGGTCAAACGCACATCCTCTCCATGTGATTATGAACGCCTCCTGGAAAGGGGCGGCGGCGGCCCTAAGCAATAATTTTTTACCCCGTATCCTGACCGAGATACGGATGCTATGGAATAAAACTCCACATGAATTCCGTTTTGGGGACAATCTGGAAGACGTTCAGGGACAGTCGAGAGCGAGATCACCACACGGCGCAACGGACATTCGGCCTGAGGTGACAACAACCTCATCTCTTGCGAGGATGAGTAATTGCTCACCGTCTTGGAGGCCCAAGCTAGTTTTGGGCCGGTTTCCGTCTACCGAGGATTGGGTCATGCATCAGGCGTGTTTCCAAAGATCTACGAAGACAACGACCGCGAGTGGGACTACAGGAGGAGGTTTATGTCGTGTCACACAAACTCGGAGACGTAATGTACGTCACAGCCCGTACAGAAAGTCAGAAGTGTTGGTGGGCTGATAGGACTTTTCTCCGGTGGTTTCTTATACCTGTCTTCCCATACCTGCATCACAACTCTTATTCTATCCTGTGCACCATCATGGCTCTCGCCCATGCTATCGACCCTTTGTATCAATAGTCAAGTATTTAATGTTTATAGATCTGAGAACCTTTCGCTCCAAAGTTGTGCATGTTGTAGTACTTTTCTTTCCAATATCCGCAGACGCGTGTAGCAGAAAGTAGTCAAGTAATTCTGATAATGAGGAGCCTGAGCGGCCTCACCACCACGATGCATCACTTCCTGACTCTTGACCAGCTCATCATGACTACCACTAAAGCCGAAAGCTACTTACTTGGTCCCTATAGATCCTAAAGACGAAGTGAGTCTGTTAGATGTTGTACTGCTATTTCCATGCCACTAACTCTGCCAATCCTACAGTACTATTCCGCGTTCGAATTTGCGTTGGGGTTCGAAAGATCGTGATTCGCTAGAGGTTTCACGAAGGTCGACGCCGGATAATGGAGAATCGAAAACACCATTCCGTTACGGTGGTCAGTCAGATTGGGTTACCATATCTTTGGAGAAGCCTGTTGCTAAACGTTGGGAGGTATTACCGACGAAGGAAGAGGAGGCAGATTAGCCCACTAGTAATGGAACGTAGGAGGACCTTCGCTTATATTGGTTGTCACGGAGGTTTTCTGCCAGCGGTAAGGGAGCTGGACCACGGGGTACCAAGGGAGACAGGCGTTCTGAAAATTTGCTTCACCATCTTCCATACAGAATACCTAAATTTGTTTGCTGTTAGATACAAAGACTCCGGGTCAAGTACCTGTTGAGTAGCGAAAGTCTTTTTCCTTACATCCGTTAATAACTTCAAGAGAGCTGAGTTGTTGGGTTACACTATCATTCCATGACCATAAGTGTTTTCGCCGAGACGAACGCAACGAGCAGCGACGGCCGATTGTGACAGTCACACTCAGCACGCGACGTTACGCGTCGCGTCAAACATAATTTTCGCCTTGTCCTCAATTCAGCCATTGGTTCCAATCAACAAATCCAGTATATATAACTTATCCTTCTTAGATTTCCAAACGTCCAGCATCTCCCCATCCTCAATACCATCGTTTTCGAACTTCCAGTCCTTTGAAGTTGAACGTCTTCTCCTCAATATTATCGTCATACGATCCAGACAGTTTAGTTCTGTTGTGAGCATTCTACAGTGCGGCGAACATTGATCAGTCATCTGTTTAATAAAATCGGAGGAGAAAAAAAAACCACCCACCTCGACACGAGCACGAGTCCAATCATACCCTCTAACAGCATCCTCAGGATGCTGTTGCGCTTTCTTGTCTTCTTCCGTAAGTAGACCTTCCCGTTCAAGGACAGGACTAGGAACAGGGACTATCGGGGTGTCGTCTGCAGGACGAGAGAAATAGAGCTAAACCGAGACCGGGCGTCAGCCTATCTGTACAGATGATATACTGAATAAACGTATACGTACAAGACCCAGACGGTGTAGATGAGCTTGGTCAGCTGGAGGACCGACAACGCGGTGGATTGTTGATTTGATGTATCCTTTCGTTAAGAATTGAAGAACGTCTGCGCTATAACCATAGGGACAAGTGAGACTCTTTCGAGTCGTTTCTGACGAGTAAAGCTGTCGACACACCTATTAACCGTGATCCCTCCTGGTACTGGCTTTACATACTTCCAATCTCCGGAAGGAGTTCGGATTTGAAGACCTGCGACATTCTGAGAGAAGAGTAGAGTGAGGGAGCTCAAAGGGAATGAGCGTTGGGCTGTAAGGTATAGAACGATGCATACCCGAAGTCGGTGTGACCCCCACCACGACCGTCGTTGACAAGTTTGCGCTCTTCGAGTGTTCGTGGGTGGTATACCATCTGGATAGTGGGTGACATGGCATCGATTTCATTCCCAGTTGAGATTGGACTTACGTATCGAAGATGGTCCTCTGACTTCTTGTCGTAGGCATGCGCCTATATAAACACGAAAGGATGGTCAGGAGCTCGTTTGAGCGTCAAGTAACACTAGGCGACTTGCATCCAGGAGGTAGTTCTCGGGTAGTTCGAGAATGATGGATAGAAGAACGAAAAGTTTGGCGGCAACTTTTTCGAAGAGCTTCCTGTGGAAAACCGCGATTTCGCCTTCATAAGCCTAACCCAGCCTATGTCAGCGTAGAAACTGGAACGACGAAGTTATATTGGACCAACCTTGATGAGGTCGTGCTTTGGAACATCTTTATAGTCGTCGTTGATGGTGTATTTGGGTACGTTCAACATTTCCATGTTTTCTTTGACTGTTTGATGTTGAGTATCTGTCATGATTTACGGAGGGAAGACAGCGAACCGTTGGTGTCGCCGATCGTCCGCTTAGGTTCACGATAACCAAAATAGCTAGAGGTCCGAACGGTCAGAATCGTTCGTGGGTGAAACAAATCCAACTCACTTTCCAACCGAAAAATCGCATGGATACTTTCTCTTCTCTTCAACAGGCTGCAGATTGATGAGTTTTTTCGAAGTAACGACTTTCAGGAGGCCGACCAACACACCTGGTTGAAGAAAGCGTTGCCTGTGTTGTGATTCCTCAGAACGAATATCAGAGGAGATATGGAAGTTCCTACCAATTGAGAGCTGGCGCAGGACCTCTTCATCCGGAATGCCGTGGCCAGTTACGATCCAAAAACCGACTGTACATAGAGCCATGAACAGGTGGAGCAGAAAGATTAAAAATGTGACGTACCATTCTTGGCAGAATCGCGCAAGTCATCGGCAAGCTTCTGCTTACCCCCCGGGTGGTCAAAAATTGAAAGATCGATGACCTTCAGTGGCGCCCAATCGAGGTTCTCGGTGGTTTCCGCAGGACGAGACCATGGCTTAACATCAAAAGCAGAGACTGGAACGGGCATGGTAATTCGTTTGCTCGGGTGGGAAGATAGGAAGTCTGAAAGGCTTTATTTTGTCCAGATTCAGGTTATATATAGTGAATAGATCACAATGCCACAGGCGAGGTGGATGCCGCCGGAACCAATAGATTTCCTGACGCTAGAATTGCGAAAGAGCATGACCTAGCCAAGTTTCGAAAAAATGAATGAGAAATCTCTAAAAAGCCCACGAAGAATCCGAAGAGTGGGGGGGTTTGCTCATGTGCTTTCGCTATTTAAATTACGCCTTTGTCATTGTGTCTGGCGCAAGTGAGATAGCGATAATAAAAGGTCTTTTAACCGGAATTGTCAGAGTGTTAGGCAATGATCATGATATCACTTGCCAGGAAGTTTAGAGTGAGAGATGGACGAATGTGATCTCATGTAAGTCTTGGGCTCGCCGCGATGTAGAACTTTTGGGAAACGGATTATCTTGAACGGATTGCAACTACATGTATCAGCTAGTAGCCAGGAGATGATATTGAGACGGTGGCCAACGAGAATGGTAGTGTAGGTCTGGTGGAGGTGGAGATAAGGCAGGGGAAAAAATGTTACGTAAATCCGGCGATGTATCCTTGGACCGCGTCGCGCCGTCGAAGCCGTGCTAGTTACCACCACCATCGTCAGCTGCTTCGACCCCGTAGAATCGCCATCTCGTCTCATTCTGGTACGAATTTCGTGATCATGCAACAGGCGCTCCTGAATTATGTTACAATCACTGCAAATTCACCATCAGAACCCTGCAATGACTTCGCGAAACCGTGCTAGGTCGTCATTCTAAACTCGTGCGCAGAGTTTATATATGATCTACGTTTGAGAACTATTTTGGTCGGGCTTCCCCCGTTCTACTCAGAAGAATTCATAATGGGCACTCATTTTGACTACGATTCCAACCACGGCTCTTCCGAAGTTGTAGGCCAACTTGGAGCTAAACAAGTACGAGTTGCTGCCCAGGATTACGATGAAGGATTACAACGACGCGTGTTGAGGAAGGTGGACAAAAGAATCATGCCTCTTGTCTTACTGCAGTAGGTACTTCTTCCGTAGTACACGAATCATCTACTAACATTCGAGCTATGAAGGTATCTTGTCATGCGTATCGACGTGAATAACGTATCAAACGTTGCTGTATGTGGTATCCCCGATCTTTAGATATCGCGATCCGCTGACATTGTTTTTCTTAGATCTTGAACGTTGAACAAGGTACTGACATTAAGACTCAACTGCACCTCTCTGCACAACAATGGGTTTGGGTCGTAGCTTGTTTCTATTACCCCTGTAAATGTGTTCCCTATTGGTCAAGCTTTTTTCGACATACGCATTGACGTTCACCTGGTAGATATGCTTCTCGAACCTGCCTCAACCGTTTTGTTGAAGAAAAGTTCCGCTCCAGTCTGGCTTTCCCGAATTAGTGCGCAACTCTTCGCGGTCATACGTTTGCATTTACTGAGTCTGCTTACGTAGTGGTGACTTGGGGAATCTTGACATGTTGCGTTGCTGCCGTCAAATCCTATGGCTCGCTTATCGCTTTGCGAGTTCTCATCGGTGCTGCCGAAGCTGGATATTTTCCTTGTATCGTAAGTTAGGCGCTCCCCCTTTCCTTATCACCGAAGCTAACACATCATATGTTAGATCGTAAGACTTATCCCCCCCCCCCCCCCCCCCCCCCCCCCCCCCCCCCCCCCCCCCTTCAATCTCCAGCTTGACGCATCTTTTCTAGTACTTCTGGACCTTCTGGTATACGCCGGCTGAGTTGGCTATCAGAGTTGCAGCTCTTTATTCAAGTGAGCATTTCCTCACCACGATATATGACATCCTTCTTTGAATGAGATACCTCCAGTGTCAGCACTCTCTGGATTTGTCGGTGGTTTCTTAGCTTATGCAATATCTTTCGCCAATGGCCGCTTAGCTGGCTGGCAAGTGTCATCGTCTTCCTCCGCGCGCACGTTTTCTCACGACTACTGTGTAGGCAATGGCTTTACATTAGTGAGTCATGTCCCGTGGATTAAACGCCGTTCTCTGATTTTCTCCAGTTGAGGGTCTTATACCTATTGCCGTTGGAATCCTCACTTATTTCGTGCTCCCATCATACCCCGACCGGGCCCATTGGCTCACAGAGGAGGAAAGGAACGTGGTAATCAAACACTTACACCAGGATGCCCCGAAAGTCACTGGGAAAACCTGGTCGTGGTCGGTTGCCTCTCTTTCGACGCGCTGATTTCAAACCTTATGCTTCTTTTTGCTAAAGGTCAGCTGCAAGGTTGCTGTTTATTGATCCAACGTTCTATACGTTCACGTACGCGTATATTATCTACTCTTGAATGGTCTGGCATTAACATCCACTCAAGGTTTTCCTGGATCTGTGCTGGCGTTGGTGGAAACGGCATTAGTTATGTAGGCGTGGTTGCGTTGGCACTACTTGAAGGGTTGCCACAACTCATATCATTGATAGGCTTTACCTCAAGTTATCAAGGACTTGGGTAAGCAATCTGTCATTGTTCTGCGTCCCATCAACTATTGACAATGTTGCATTTTTAGGCTTCGTGGACTCGCGAATGTCGAACGTTCTTACGATGCCTCCAGCCTTTGCTTCCTTCTCGCTAGTGCTGGTCTTGGGACATCTGGTTAGACGTGGGCTCATAAACCCGTTCCCTACTGTGGTTGTCCTCGATGTGGTATTGATCGCTTGTTACATCGTGCTCATAACTGTGGAAGTCGTGGGCGTACGGTATTTCATCCTTATTGTTTCTACGGCTGCCAGTCTGTGCATTTATCCGATGCTGTGCGTTCGTTTTTTGAACGAACGTTTCTTGCCTAAATTGCTACCTTACTTTTTCAGATGGCCGAAACGTGTTCAGGCCCTTCGAGGTACAGCGATGACTGGTCTTGCGATAGGTGAGTATTAATGTTCATGCTGAAGAGTGTTACATTAAGGATCTTCATCTGTCAGGGTTGCACAACGCCTCCGCTCAGTTCAGTGGAAGTACGTCAGTGATAGTGTTTTGATAATGGTAAAGGGGCTGATGCTTTCCGCGGAAGTTCTCGGACCTCAAATCTTCAGCCGTAAGTACATATTTCCCCTCTGACCCTGATCATTCAACCAACGTCTTGATTCGCCTACCTTAGCTGCGTATGGTCGTAAGTGACCTTGGGTACATTCTGTGTCATAAACGTTTGTTGACCAGTTCTGGCTTCGACTGTCGTATAGCCAAATACATCGTGAGTGCCCTATTCCTCTTACACCTCAATATATTCCAACTCAGAATGGTACGTCCAGGTCTCATACAAGGTGTCTGTTGGCTTGCTAGCCGGTGCCATCACTTTCCATCTCTTGAGTATGCTTCAATATCCTGATGTGTGGTTTATGATGATGACACTAATGGTTCCTTTGTTGCAGCTTGGCTCCTCATGCACGGACCGATACAAAAATACATGCCCTCGCTTGCTCGGCGCATTCAATCTCAAACACAGATCCGAAAAAGAGACCTTGAAGCTAATTCGGCTGAAGGAAATGAGTCCGTTGGTGCGTTGCCAGGTAGTACGGTCATTCGTAGTTTGGGAGCTGATTCCCCTTCTTCCCAAGATGACGCAGAGAGTATCAAGAGATCGCTGGGGAAATGAGAGTTGGAAGCTTTAGAATAGACTTTGGTTCGAAAGTACTGTCTACATGTAACAGCAAGCGAAAGTCATCAAAGGGACGATCTAACTTGAGAATTTTTGTGGCTTTGGGCACCCGCAGTGACGTCGCTCTCCGCCATTGTTTGTCTAATCATGATTGCACCCGGTACCAGCACCTGCACCAGCCAAATTTGGGGCCTGGGTTGTATTGCCTCGTCCTCGACGTTTATATTCGCTGCTATATTGAAGAAATTCTCCGTCTTATGAATCTGGAACCTGAGCATGATGCACCTGGCAGTCCTGAAGGTACGTTTTACACAATATCGGGATCAATTGACGCTGAGATATTTCTCAGCTACATGCTTTACCATGAATTTATTTACCTTGCCTACCGAACTCGTCGTCCACGTTCTTTCCTTCCTACCAGCATCAGATATCGCACGATTCTCTTCAACGAGCCGGCTCAGTCATACTCTTGTAACGACTTCGCCGACGCTATCGTATAAAATCCAGCTAGACGTCTCAAAAGCGGAAGACAACCCGAAAAACCGTCTCAGTCATGGAGAAAAGCTGAAGTTGCTGAGGGAACAGACACATTCGTGGTTGCATTGCGAGCCAAAATTCTTCGTCGTGGTGCCAATTCTCTTCGATGAAGGCAGCATCTACGATCTTACAGGAGGTGCTTATTTTCTGGGCCAAATTGACAGAAGAACGTTAAGATATCTCGACCTGCCGATGGAAGCCAATCAAAGCCTCGATTGGAAGGTCTTCAAGCCTATGTGGGATCAGGGGGAGACGATCATTGATTTCACAGTCAATCGTTATGAGCATGACATGATCTGCTTGATTACCGGGTGCGTCAATGTTTCTTCTCGAACGCTAGACTTAGATTGACATCTAGTGATTGGTAGGAACAGATACGTCAATGGGACATTGGCTTTGATTCATCTTAAGCTTTCCATCTACGAATTTTCGACCGGAAAACATCATCCGCTCGCGAAAGAACCTGTACAGATGCTCGACGGTCCAGAAAGTGATTGGGGTGCTCCTGCAGTGTATTGCGAGATAGCTGGGGATCATATTGTGCTTGTCACGAACTTCAGGATAGGCGTGTCAAGCCCTTGTGTAACGGTGTATCATTGGGAGACAGGAAAGATGTTGTTGGTGCGTTAGCAACCTTGATCACCTTTTTGCCCTGTCTCATACTGATCTCAGCAAATCACTGGCACGGATATATATGAAGGCGTTGTATTCTTGAACGAGAAGATTATCCTCCTTCCCAAAATCTCGGACGACGTACTTGAAATTTGGAGAATCCCAGACCTCGACGAAGACCCACCCCAGTATCCTGCGCGCTCTCTTCGCCTCTTTGATACCGCAGCCAACTCCAGCATTCAGTACATATCATGTCGAGCTGATCCAAATCCCAAGGCTCCAGACGCCATTCTGAGCTCTGATCAACCATTCCATTCGTGTGCAGAAGATGCCATCGTCCTTTTCCATGTTTGGGTCCGGAGCGGTGTGATGGACACCATGTTGGTGACGATGGTAGTTCACCGAAAGGCTTTGCTCCACCTACTCGATCAGTTTGACTTTTATAAGTCAGGCCCCCCGGTTCCTACTCCATGGTCGGAATGGGCACCATCTATCACGCTTTGTTTAAACGCTAGCGGTGGTTTGACGTCAAGATGGATAACAGAGGCTTGTGCTCAGCGTTTCGTGTACTTGGAACCAGAATCTGAGTCATCCGAGGATGAGGATGAGGATGAGGATGAGGACAGGCCTCCCACGCATTTGATAACCCTCGACTTTGATCCCGATAGCATCAGGGAGGTGGAAAGAGAGATGGAGTTGGATGATGAAGAACAACGGGGGAAACGGAATGACTATGGGCCTATCGTCAGACGAGGTCCTCATAGGCTTCCTGAGAGGGAGCACAGACTGTTTGTGGAGGAAGTCGTTTCGTATTTGCCGTACGTGGAAAGCCGGACGAAAGAGAAGTATTCTTTTGACGGGGTGATGCTGGATCAACACAGGATTGTTGGCTTGAAAGTGAGAGTCCCTCTCTGTGATCCCCCTCCCACGAGGGTCGTATGCGGTTCCTGACTCCACGACGCCTATAGACTAACCACACTTCAAATCTCACTTCCGTCGGGGTGCTTCATTTCGGTTGAGTGAACAAGGCAGAAAGTAGCGAGCTATAATGTTGTTGAGTTATCCACTTGTACTTGTATTCGTTGCCAAAAGGCACAAGTCTTGTCTCTCCATCTACCATGGTGACCAAGGACATGTATGTCCTGTTTTCTCGGATACCCGACCTCGGCCTCTAGTGCGGATCCGCGTTCTATGAAAATGGATTTAGTGTATAGGTGTCGATGACGGTTTGTGTAACCGAAAGACAGGAGACGGCAACGATGAAATAGTGGCGGCGGCGCCAGCCCCATCATCTAACCTTCCAACACGGTTCCGTGCTGGACCTTGTTGAACCTGTATTCTCACGACAAACCGTTCATGTTTTAGACTTGAAATTTTTTGCTCTCTTTTAGAAACCTGCGTGCTGTCGCTGGGGAGTTTTATTCAAAGGTATGATTATTTGTGACGATATGCGAGTTTTGTATTGTATTGATGTAGAACTCGGATCACATTAGACCGTGCTTGGGTTATCGTTGGCCCTTTCACTGCTTGTGCTGTCCAGAACGAGCAAAGGGTCGGGGAGAGAAAAGGGGAGGCTCATGACGTAGATAGGGGGGTCGCTAAATACTCAGTTATTGAGATGGTGAATGAAAGCTACGCTGGTGTTCAGAAGTTCTCACTCGTAGCCCCCTTCCCCTGGAGCTTTCTACTCAACCTTTCCCAGGCCACTGTCGTAAAGATTGGAGATAGGTTGCTCAATTTTTGATTCTTCGTTTCCCGGAAAGGTGACATTATTTATTACATTTGCATCCATTCAGTTCAAAGGATTAATCGCCGGTGGCACTGGCATCTGTGTACGACGTCCTATTTCCCCCCGTGGTTTTCACCTAGTATAAAAACCCTGGCCTGGGTTCGACGTTGCTTTTGTGAAACTGGCCCTGGTCCCATCTCTCTCAAAATGCCCTCCCAAAACACTGAGGTCACGAACTTTTCACCACTTCTCGGTAGGAGGGGGGATTCTTTGGCAGAAGCCATGGCAGATGCTGCTGATCTTTCGTGAGTCTTTATATTGGGTTATGCTCCTGTGGATCGCCTCTCTCATGATTTCCCTCCCGCGAAGCAACCGTATGAGAATCATCTCCATTCTCACTACGTCTCTATGTCTACCCGTAGTCCTTCTCGTCTTTGCGGCGTACATCGACCGGTCTTCGAGGAAGCATTTAGATAGAGTGAGCTTTCGGCTGGTGGTGTTAGCATTGCTGTGTAAGTACGTGTCCCTCTCTTCCTTGTCGATTCTCTGTTTCATTCGTGCTGATCTTCTCGTCCGATTTCCAGTCTAGTCTCGTCCATCACGTTGATGTCTTTCTACGTGCGACACGATGCTGATTGTCTCGGTTTCATGTGGTCATTACAGGTATGTGTGTATTTTGAGTCCAACTCCCCACCGTACTTAGCCCCCCTCAGTTTTTTGGCCAGTTATGTTCCAATCTTTCTCTTTGCGTCGGGTTGAACCTTTTGTACGTCCGATACCCTATATCTCGTTACTATTCCCATCTACTGATGCCTACATCTACATTTACACCTTTTAGACTTGTCATGGTTTGGAGGCAAGATGGTCGTAAACTTGAAAGGTGGTACTTCATCGGAAGTATATTACAGGCCTTGATTGTAAGCCTTCCTGCCGTGGGCGCAAAGGCATGGGGGTGGGCCTCTTTCTTGTCCATCTTCGTTTCAGGTGATTAACGATCTAAACATCGCAAGGCCGGACCCTACTACTGGTTCGTGCGGATATGTCTTTCTAGATCCAGGAGAGCGGAGAAGATGGAGGGTGAGTCCTGGATACGTCTGTGATGAGGAGAAGTATACTCATTCTGTCTTCGTTGCGAAAAAAAAAGATTGCCACCGTCCTTGCATGGCCCCTCATCGACATTATAGGGGAGCTGGTCACGTTTACCTGGGTTCTGATATACATGATGCGTTCGAAAGTAAAATATTTCGGAAGGAAAAAAATCCGACTTCTCACCGACCTCCTCATTCATAGGCATTCAACCGCACCTTGATCAATTCGAGTCGAAATCGAAAATCATGGATCAGCAATAACTCTAGTCAATGCACGAGCGGTGCACGGAGAGCTAGGAAACACCAGATGGTCGTGCTGAGGATCCTTTTGTACCCGTTATCAGCGGCGCTTTCGGTGATACTCCTTGTTTGTGGTGAAATTTACACGAACCGTGCAAATCCTTCCATTAAAGTGGTGAGTTGTTCTTGTGCATCAAAACAAGCGACGATGTAACCACTCACGAAACTCTGTCCTTTCCAGGCGAAGACCCTAATTCCGATAGGTAGAATATTCAAAAAGCCTTATAACTCCGAGTCCGTAATTCGTTGTACTCATTTCGTCTTCAGGATTCCTTGTCCGGACAGTGTTGTACAGTTTAATCACAATCTTAGATCCAGTAAGTCTCGAACCTTCATTCTTTTTGTTCCCCACTCATCATCATAACTGCCATTCAGTCCCTGTTACGAGCCTTACAAACTCTTTTCAACATTCTTCGGGGTCGCCTTACGGAGTCGGATCTGAGAAGCTCTTCTGCTCCTCGTTGCACAGAGTCATCAGGAAATAACCACGCAATCTCCATCGCCACCGTTACGGTATCAGTGAGCCGTAGCTACCCCAACGAGTTCGAGTTGGAGAACGCCCGGGTAGCCGCCGCTCAAGATGACAAGGGAATAAAGGGAGATTCCAACGATGTTATCCCCCCTCGAACACCAAGTCCTACGAAGGCTTCTGCCAAGTTCCCGAATTCCGACGACGCGCGCAATAGGGACGTGACTTTAGATTTACCTCCGAGAATGGGTGATGTGGAGCTGGGAACAACAAGGGTTCCCCCGGGGCGTTTGGGAAGGTGGGGATCACTGGCAGATCACAGCAGGGATAGTGCCAGGGTCTCCGAAGAGTCGGCTGAATTTTTGAAACAGCTGTAATTGCCCAGACTGGAGAATAATTTTACACATAGTAGAACTAGGTTTCTTGTGTGTATGTACTACCACATACATAGCGCTAGATTTGATCAATCTATGTTGTATACAGTACACGAGAACCCAATGAGCAGAGAGAGACGTCCCTCAGAAGTTTTAGGAGCACGTACCTTATGTATACGTATCTCACTACTGAAGTCCACCACGAACCCTAAGGGAAGCGCTCGTACGCATGTTGAACCAGGTTGTAAGCACTTCATGGTATGGTTTGACAGGCGGGTTACCGTACGTTCCTACAAAGAGATAGAGGAAACTACCACTGATAGTCGACCGTGACTTTCTATTCTAAATGTTCCAAGGATGATTTTAAATACTTGACTAATAATACAGATTGATCGATAGCATGGGCAAGAGCAACGATGTTTAACACGATAGAGTGGAAGTTGTGATGCAGATACAGGATCGTGTAAGAAAAACGATGGGGGAATTCCTATCAGCCCAACAGCAATCCCGACTTTCGGTACGGACTGTGACGTACATTACGTCCCCGAGTTTGTGTGACACGACATGAACATCTTCCTGTAGTTTGACTCGCGGTCGTTGACTTTGTGGGTCTTTGGAAACGCGCCTGATGCATGACCCAATCCTCGGTAGACGGAAACCGGCCCAAGACCAAGCTCGGCCTCCAAGACGGTGAGCAATTACTCATCCTCGCAAGAGATGAGGTTGTTGTCACCTCCGGCTGAACGTTCGTCGTGTCGCGTCGTGACCTCGCTCCCGACTGTCCATGAACGTCTTCCAGATCGTTCCCATAAAGGAATTCATGTGGAGTTTTATTCCATAGCATCCGAATCTCGGTCAGGATACGGGGTAAAAAATTATCGCTTAGGGCCGCCGCCGCCCTTTTTCGGGAGGCGTTCATAATCACATGGAGAGGATGTGCGTTTGACCTGAAATGTGGCAAGTCGGTGTAGGGATGTTGGAAGGTTTGGCGTTCACCATTCCGAGAGATGATAGCGAGCTCGACGTCTATTTCGATAGGGTGTAAAACGTATTCATATTCCCGCACAGGAAACACCTGTAGCAGAGACGATCAGTTTTACTCAAAACGACCAAGGGCCGTGTGCACGTACATCAGTGTAGAATTTTCTTTCGTTCATTGGGCATTCCAAATTGGCCCGATGGTATTTCTTCACTTCCTCCATAACCTTCATTGTGGGAAGCAGCGCCCATGCATTCGTGCGTAACAATTTGATCATGCTTGATCGTACTGCGAAGAACATTAGTCCATTTCGGAGTCCGACCAGATGCGGCGACTTACATTGAATCTTGTTGTATGGTGTATCGAGATCCATCTGCCCACGCCTTTCGAACCCCAGAGCGAACTCAAGAGGAGAGTAGTACTGAAATGAACCAAAGTGAGTGGCAAGAATAGAAAAACAGCGTCTGAAGGACTCACGTAGCCTTCAGGGTCAATAGGGTTCAGAGAAATGGTTTCTACAGGATCCTCAGTCGTGACTGCGGTAAGCTGGTCAAGTGTTGGAAGATGAAGCATGTTGGGTGGTGAGTGAACGAAGTCAAGAAGCGTGTTCACCAAATTTGGCGAGTTTTCTGTAATTTACACGGTCATGTGCAAGCGACGCGTCGCGTGTGAGCGCTTGATTCTCTGTTCGTCCTGTTCCGAAATCCAAGTTCTCCATTGTGGTTCAAAAATGGGTGGGTGTAGTGGTGGATTACTCCCTAATCTGGATCGCTCCATTGTCTGTCGAGACTATAAAATGTCGCTTTTTGGCCATCCCCAGAGCTTCCTGCTCTACGGTATTCTGGCCTTCATCGAGAGACTCGACAGCTTCATCAATTTCCATGCCTGTCTTCCTTTTCACCGAAGCTGCCCCTAGATTATCGTCAAGCGATCCTCCCTCAGATCCGAATGACCACGACTACATCTACGCTTCTCCTGGGTCTGCTCAAGTTTTCCAAGATCATACCCCCGCCCAACGAGCTGCAATCTTCCGACGGTTTTGTGAAGCGGCCAGAGTCAGATGTGGTCAACGTTCCGTGATGGGTTTTCGTTGTGTCATAACCTGGGTTAAAGGCACCAAGCAAGGAGATGTGCAATGTGCTCACATTATGCCTCGAAGTATTAGGCCAGAGGTGGTGAGTTTGTTTCCGTGTCTTGAAGTATCTTGATCTCATACGTCCCATTCCTATTTGATGTAGCTTATCTATCTAGAGTTTGCATGGGACTTCGCTTTGAATACTTTGAATGTTGATTCAAGCCTAAACCTTGCTTTTAGTGAGTGATCACTTCGATTGGCATTATGGATTAGTCTGATCTAATGATACCACGCCGCGCTTTTGCAGTGGTTTCGAATCTGCATTTAAGCTACGATATTCGGTCATCTCACCGGATCCCTGTGTTCTTCTTTATTCCTGAGACCGCTGTTCTAAAGAGGATATTAGCTTATTACATCAACGTGAACTCAATTGGTCCCAGTACTCGGAAGTCTCCAATGAAGGCGAGTCTCAAGCCCGGTGCTAAAATATCCCTATCTCACGCAATCTTGACAGGAATTCAACGACAAAGTCTGGAACTACCGTTTGTGCAACGTGAACTTCAGCAAGAGTCGTTGCGTGATTCACAGGCAGAGGATTGACCGAACGCGGCCTGTTAAAAAGTGGCACTTATGGAAAGACATTAACGACACCATCCCCATCCGCCTTGACTCCCCAAAACCCATGCGGCTAACCATGCACGTTCATCCGTTCTACGTCATTGTCGACGTCGGACTGAAATTGGATAATATGGAAGCTGCTCCCGAAGGGTCAAAGAAGAAGCAAAGATATCATGAGCTAATGGAGGACCCGGATATCTTCAAGGCATCACAAATATGGTCATTTTGGAATCAGCAACCGCCGTCTTGTTTTACGGAGGACAGTCATAGAGGCAGTCAAGCGCCATCTCGCCGGTCACAGCGTGCAGCAAATAGAGCTGCGAGGTCTGACGCACTATCTGTTGCCAACGATGCGCCAGTTGAGGCATTTGCAGTGGAGCTTAGTCCCCAACCTCAAGCTGCTAGTCAATTACAGCCACAGAGGAGTGATCGAGACGCTGTAGCAGTAACAGACACGATCCTCCGATCTGAACCTGTTTTCAAACCTGATGATCTTGGTCCTTATCCCGGCGAAGAAGACGTTGTGGACAATCTCACTATACCCTCCGACTTCAGGCATGGCCTTCGCCGGGGAGAAGTTGGCCCGCCAGGAGATGAAGAGAACAAGAACGATATTTTCGACACACCATCTCGAGGGTCAAGGCCACTGCCGTCAGATTTGGATTCAGATCTTGATCTTCAGTTCAAACTCCCGGATCTGAGTAGGTTCAGGAATACATATAGCAACAGCGGAGTTTTTGGGCCAGGGCCTAGTCGCAATTCAACACTATCATCAGAAGGAATTAATCCACTTCCAAAACGCCCCCTACCCATGTCCAACTCTGTGATTAGTGGACATTCAGAAGACGCACGGTCGCAGGCTAGGAACGGAATGCATGGGCGCGGTGAAGGAATCACCTCTGGAGGTCCGACTCCGAGTGAAACGGGTGAGAATCTGGCGTCAGGGAAGGGGAAAGGGAGAGAGAAAACACTCCCACTCCCAGGTGAGGTGGTATCGAGGCATGACGGCCTTTTGACAACCGAGCGAGAAAACCCATTCAGTGAGGCGAGATCTGGGAGGAGTGACAATCTGCACAGGGGAAACAAGCGAATCGAGAATTCGATTATGCCTGGTCCTTCATCACGAATCGTACGCCCTCTTCGACCTCATAAAAGATACCACACATCGATATCCGCTACCGACGATGCATCTCATTCCTCTCGCAATCAACTTGTTGAGGAGGCTGTGGCTTGTGGCTCAACTAGGTCTTCGATTCGATCTCCGGTACACGCCACTTCCTCTGCTATTGGGGAGAGTAGTACTCTCTCTCGCCGCTCGAAATCTTCCCGAGTTTCAGCGCAGCCTTCGAACCACCATGCTGCCGCTCAACCTTTACGCAGCGACGTTCCTCGTGCAACACTACCCACTGGGAGGCGAACCACTCGTTCGGCATCGAAACAATCAGCTCATGATGCTCCCGAGGCTGACCTGAAGCGTAAAACATCACGATCTCCCCAAAATGGTGACAGGTCGAAGAGAAAACGTTGAACGATGTATCAGTCCTTTGTGTGGAAGGCCCATAGAAAATTTCGACAGACCTGAAGATACGAATCATGTTGGCCAAATTGAAAAAATAAAAAACCGGAAACTCCTGCTCTGTGGCTCTATGCCGTATGTATGTATCATAATTAGTATGTATCCGTAGCCCTATGTATATGTTAAATGTTAGCTGTATTTCTATGCTATAAACTATGAATCTGTACCGTACCTCTGGTTTCCAGATACTTTCCAGATTCAAAGAGACCGTTGTATGTAGTCGGTCTACCAGTGGTAAAAGGTGGTAGAATGTGAAGCGGCTTTTAAAAGTTACCCGGGTCGGCGCGTCACATTGACAACAGCTTCGAGCAACCTCGCTCAACGTAACGACCAGCAACGACCATCACCGTCATTTTTCTCGCCTCTTCGACTTGGGCTGCAGGCTTGCATTGTCAGGTTCGGATTAACGACCCACTGGGCATGTGCTCTGAAGAGGAAGCAAGCAGAACTCAAGCCAACGAACCAATCACACCTGACCGGAGGCACACCAACGATATAGACATCGCCCACGTTTCCCCCCCTTCTACATCGCGCACCTACGGATGAGAAGCCAGAGGTGAGATATCTCGTTATCCTTCATAACGTTGACACCTGTGACTTATTGTAGCTTTGTAAAAACGTTCACTCACCGGCTGTGTTCAGGTCTTTTCGCATCACGAAACCAGCGCCCTTTGAAATTTATAGAACGTCAGCGGGAAGCAGATACCGGAGGAAAGTTGAATGAGGAACGATGAGCTCAAGTGAGTTGTTGGAGTTATCGCTGCTCAATGGCTTTGCTGATTATGTTTTCCGTCTCTCAGAACCCGAAAGTGACCGAACGGCCTGTGCCCTAAAGTGCGCTTTCCCGAGGGCCACGCATACTTAAATAATTGCATCGGGGGCCCTGAAATACCGGCGAGAACGACTTGTCAGTACGTGGCGCTTGCCTGAGGGCTCTACATATTCAATTGTATTGGGGCCCTGAAACACCTGTCGGTACTGGCATAAATCAGATGTCAGAAACACTAAGCCTTTTGAATCATCCAAGTACATGGGTCCGAACGTAAGTGCACTCCAGTTTCCGAGAACTCGTGCCGAGCTGACTAGCCTGCATTCTCAGGAAGAGCATGATGGGAAATAATAGCCGTGTACCCGAGAAGCCGGTACAGCTTGCCCTTATAAATGGGTCGGATGAGCTGCTCACCTGAAATCATCCAACCATGTCCACTCCAAACGGCTTTTCTGAGGACCTCGACGTGTTGATTGTAGGAGCCGGTTTCTCCGGTCTTTACCAACTCCCGATCTATCGAAAACTAGGCTACAACGTCAAAGTCTTCGATAATGGAGCAGACATCGGTGGTACATGGTATTGGAACCGTTATCCCGGCGCCAGAGTTGACTCCCCCGTCCCCATTTACTCATTTTCTGCTGAAGAACTCTGGAAGGATTGGAACTGGACGGAGAAGTACCCGGGATGGCAAGAGATACGTGCTTATTTCAAGTTTGTCGAAGAGAAATTGGGGTTAAAGAAGGATATCAGTTTCAATACGCGGGTTGTCAGTGCTGAGTGGGATGATGAAGAACATCGATGGACCGTTAAAACGGATACTGGTGTAGTCGTACACCCACGATTTCTGGTTCTTGCTACCGGTGCGCTTTCGATACCATACACGCCCGCGTTCAAAGGGTTAGAGAAGTTTGAGGGAATTTGCCATCATACGGGACAATGGCCCGAGGAGGGCGTTGATGTGAAGGGTAAGAGGGTAGCGGTGATTGGTACTGGCTCCACCGGTGTGCAGGTTATTCAAGAGGTTGGGCCTGAAGTGGGACATTTGACTGTTTTCCAACGGACTCCCAACCTCTGTCTTCCTATGGGCCAGGAAAAGTTGGACTTGAAGACACGAGCGGCAAGGAAAGACTTGTACCCTACTATCTTCCGTTTTCGACTTCAGAGCGCTCGTGCGTGTCTTTGCTGGTTCTCTTTTTCTGATATCTCGCATTGACATCTGTTTTACAAACCAGTGGGATTCGATTATAACCCGTTCCCTAAGGAATACGTAGCATCAACGCCCGAAGAGCGTATTCTTCGTCTAGAGGAACACTGGGCGGGAGGCGGATTCCGATCGGTCGCCGCGTTCACTGATACGGGAATAAACCAGGAAGCAAACGATGGTGTTTACGCGTTCTGGCAATCCAAGGTTCGGGCTAGACTTCGCGACCCGAAGATGCAGGAAAAGCTTGCACCCACAATTCCACCTCATCCACTGGGAGGGAGGCGCCCTTCCTTGGAGCAGACGTATTATGAGGTCTTCAACCAGGATAACGTCGACCTCAACGATCTCAATGAGAACCCGATAGCTGAATTCACTTCGAAGGGGATCATAACGGGGGATGGACAGGAGCACGAGTTTGATGTTATCGTTCTTGCAACCGGGTGGGATAGTGTCACTGGCTCGATGACAAATATCAATCTTCGAGGGGTGGGCGGACAGAGCATAGCTGAAAAGTGGAAAGATGGCGTGTACACCAATTTGGGGATGACGACTTCTGGATTCCCGAATATGTTCTTTACATACGGACCTCAAGCACCGACTGCGTTCTCTAATGGTCCAAGTTGCATCGTGAGTACTATTTCTTTCTCGTCGAACTACATCTTCATCACTTCACCACCGCATCAGGAACCTCAAGGTGACTGGATCTCGGGTTGCATTCGGCACATGAAGGAGAACGATTTGACGAAGATCGACGCTACGCCGGAAGCTGAGCAAAATTGGCGAGGAATGGTTATGGGCATTTATGATAAGCTGCTAATGAAGAAGGCCAGGGGTTGGTGGAATGGTGCGAATATACCTGGGAAACCGGTGGAACTTTTGAGCTTCCCGGGGGGTATACCAACGTACTTTAAAATATGTACGGAGACGGCCGAGAAAGGGTACGAGGGATTTGTGTTATCGACGAACAGTAAGTAGTAGACGCCTGTAGGCGTGATGTATATGTGCACCAGTCTTGAGTAAGTGCTTGAGCAAGTTGTTCCTGTATATATAAACATCAGTATTGCTTCCCAATGTGGTCCGGAAGAGAAAAAGTTGGCCTACCTCATTAGCACGATGGCAGCGTCGGTTTACTTACGTGTGAAAATGAAAATGAAATCACCACGCGGCGACTCTCTCAGTGACACGTTCAGCTACTGCACCAACCTTTTTGAAAGCTTACCATCTGGCAGATCTTCAAGGCCTCGCGCTGCGCTATGCTGCCTGGACAACAATATGCACATGGCAGTTGGTCCAAAAACTTCGAACCCCTACCCAATCGCTTCTCCATGCACGCCGGTCGCCTCTTCCGTCAAACCATCTCAATTTACGAGCGACAAGCTATCAATCAGTGCATTCTGGATGCAGAAAATGACTTGAAGACGTATCAGGAGAAAATAAATCGCCTCATGTCAGCCATAATCGTATTGGAGACAAGTAAGGATAATGTAAAGGAGATGATAGCGAAGTATCGCTCCTTGTTATCGCCCATTCATCGAATGCCTCCGGAGGTCCTGGCGTATATTTTCTTGTTTTGCTGCGGCGGGAAGAGTTATCTCGGGAGTACTCGCTCATCACCTCTCATCACCCTGTCCGCCGTCTGCGGCCGCTGGAGGGAGCTTGTCTTGTCAACGCCTCGTCTTTGGTCGTCGTTGTCGATCAGTTTCCCATTTCCAAATACGACAGGCGGAACTACTTTGCACAAAATTCAGTTGTTGTGCCGTCGGATTGACATGTTCATGGAACACTCGAAAAGTGAGCCCCTGGACTTGGAGTTGGATGGTGTTCACCACTGCGAACTTTATCAACCCCTTCGAACTGGGCTTGACTGCCCGCTGAGCCATTCCGATCGCTGGCGCAGCTTGACACTCTCAGCTTGGCACGCTGACATTCAATTCCCTCCTTCATCTCTCCAGCAAGTGCAAAGCAACTTGAAAAATTCAAAGCTGCTGCGCTTGCAACTGTACGCTCCGGCAGCCGATGAAGCTTCCCTCGCTTCAATTTTGGACATCTTCAGTGAATGTTTCTCTCTGATTTCCCTCGACTTCGAAACCGCACACATACCAACCGCCTCCAATTTTTCTTGGGCACAGATCCAATCATTGAACGTCAGAGGGCAATCCCTCTGACATTCTGCAAGCAGTCGCGCTTTGCACGAATATCAAACAACTCGAGTTGGATTTCCAACAGCGCCCTGTGGACATAGAATCTACCGGCACCATCACTGTCCAAGATAGAGTCGCTTTCTGTCCATTGTGTTAAATCGGATCATGCAGCAACCTTCTTCCAATCTTTCACGTTCTCATCCCTAACATCCCTCGAATTTGATGGCTCTTGCCTTCATCGACCCTGGGACCCACTTCCCATGACGAACTTTCTCTGTCGTTCGTCATGTACGATCACATCGTTCTCCTTGACATGCGTCCCTCTGTTCTCTGACCAGGAGGCAATTGACCTTCTTACTCTCCTACCGACTCTTGTTGATTTCTCACTTGAGGAATGTAGACATGCTCCAATTTCTACGGTCACGCTCGTCTCAAAAAAATTTCTTGAACAGCTGGTTATGAAAATAGGCGATGAATGATCCATCAGTTTCATCCCTCATTTGGGAAACCTCAGCTTCACAATTTACCCACTAGTAGACAAACTCTCAAGAGAGTGCTCGCATCGAGAAGCAGTTCACTGCGATCATTCAATCTTACCGTGGAGAATCTTGCACCACAGTCGGACACTTCAGACTACGAATCACTGGAATGCTTCAGAGATGCTGGGATCCGGGTGAATATCACATGTCATACGTACGTTTCTGGATTTTGTCACTTCATTGTGAAAGAATCTGTCCATGACTAAAATAACGGTCGCGTTCGGCGGGTCTCAGTGAGGTTTGAATATTTGAATCCTGATTTTTGATGAAGACGATAGGCTACCTAAGGTCAACGTCTGTCTCGATGAATGGATCCCAGATGCGGGTGGTGAATATGTCCTTGAATTTAAGGTCGACCAGGTTGTTCAATCCACATGATTCTGTACCTACGTTCGAATTCTTCCATAAAGACACGCGAACCGCTTGCCCCAATTAACGAGATTTTCTTGGAAACTCTATAGCGATTAACCACAGATAACTGATATTCATTTACCCCTACCTATAGGAGTCAGGATGTGTAAGAGGATAGAATGAGTGAATGCTGAGGACGCCGCGAGCAGTTTGACACCCGTAAGGCCGTTGATCAAGATCGAGGTCGTATATGAGGATCTCTTGCCGCCTTGGAGTGTATCAAGATCACGGATCATTTCAGAGAAAAAGTCATCATTGCGATGCGCGCGTTTAGCACAGACTCAACTGCATTTATTTTGTAAGAGCCCAGAATCGCCAGCAGCCGCCGTTGCGGCCAGGACAAATCAGTGGCAAATCCGCTCCTCAACGTAAAAACACGATGCCAGTACCCATAAGAGAGGTACAGTACCGTCTTCAAATTTCCTCTGCCTGCCTCCGTTTTCAGATAGAAGACCATTCATTCAAGGGTTCTCGTTTATCTCGTCTATCATGGTTTTCCCGTAAGAGAGTGCGTGTTCTTTTCTTGAGCAGTAGTCGATGTAGTTCTTGTTCCGTGACGCCAAGGGCGTATAAAGCACAGCGATCGCAGACGTGGAGACTGAAAGCCCAAGGTTTCGGTAGGGTTTCAGTCGAGAAGAGAAAGAAAAAAGAAAGCTCGGCACTCGTATCTCCATACAATTTTTCACAATTCCTTCCTCGTAATCTCCCCATCGCCCGTCCGCGTCATCGGCTGTAGCCCCCAAGGCTGATCGCCTCATTCTGTCGTCCTTCATCTCATCTGGTGTCCCTTAGGCTTCCAGAGCAGATGCGTGTCTCTGTGAGGTCGGCCTGTCAGACTCTGAGTCAATCTCTTCCGCCTGCCAAGATCTTAGAGCATTTATCTCACCGCCTCCGTGCCGAACTGTCAATGTCGCTGTGGATGTTGAAAGTCATAGATGGGAGGAAGAGGAAGAAGAACCACGGCGAGACATAAATTGGCCTTTGATGGAAAACCGGCCGGGCTGTGGAGCTCCCTCTGGATTCTATTCGTCATTTTGCTGCGCCTCTTACTTTCATTTCCGCCATACCAACGTTCACTATAGCTTGTCCAGTTCTCCAATATTGAGATAGTTCGTTGCAATTACATAAATAGCGATCATACTGGTTATTCTGCCTAACGTTTGAACCACATAGGCAGCGTCGAGGCCAACGCCCAGTGTATCCTGTACCACAGCTATCTGTTTGGCGGTCGGCGCCATGTTCTTTACCGTAGTATTGTTCCCAATGTAAAGAAAGGCCACGTACGGACCCATGTATGGGCTGATGTAGGCCCAGGTAGGGGGCACTTTTCAGGTCTTCAAGGAAGAAGGTTATGACAGCGGCAGGAAGCTTCAAAGCGAGAGGGCGAGTTCCACGTCCCCCGCATACCCTTTCTCCTTCCATATTTTTTTGGGTGCGCGTCGCAGACTGAAATCAAGAATTCCCTGGTAATCTTCCTTGGGGTCTGGGGTTAGAGGCTACCCTGGCAAGTAGTATAACGGGACTCTTCGCCCGTTCGCTACCGTTCTTTATCGAGGGGGAGGGCTCCGGTATAGTCATAGCTTTGTTTGAATTCGAACGCTCCCTTTATGCTGGAAATGACTTGGGCAGATGAAAAACCTTACCTTTCTTTCGACATGATCAACTCTCGACTCGTCACCTGCTCGTCATCTCACTCAACCAAGGTCGGTGAAAGGTTTTCTCTGTTCTATAGTTGATTCCTTTCTCTTTAGTTACTCTTCAAAAAGTGGTATGAGAGCGGATACGTATATTCAACGGTACAAGGTTACTACACCCTTCCTCGAAAACCTAGCAAGAGCACATAACAAAAAAAAAAAGTAGTAGGCCGCTTATCTGCCATTCGATGATTATCCGTAAAACTCATTTCTGACAAACTTTCGAACTTACCCACGGCCATTCTTCATGGATATTAACAGATATACTGCCCCGTTTTGGGGTCCCAAATGCAGGGACAGATGTACTTTCCTTGATTCGGGTCCCAGATACAGGTAGAAGGAGTATCTACATTCTCCGCGCGGGCTTGAAGTTCACCCTAAAAAAACCCGGCCAAGTCAGTTCGAGTCGTTCTTCAAGGCAGAAAGAGCGAACATCGATAGTTTCGACGGGACGTACAACTGGAGCAGGACTTGACACGACAAAAGTGGCACAAAGGCCGACGACGACGAGAGAGGCTTGTGCGATAAACTTCATTTTCTTGCTGAGTTGAGATACGAATTGCCAATGGTGTCCGGCGTTAAATAAAGGCCTCTTCATAGGTCGCTTTTATACCCGCAGTAGTATCTGGAGACTGGAGGACTCGGAGTATCAGGTCGTTGCATATGGTGATATCGATCTCGTATCTGTCTCAAGTTGAACAACCATAGTCAGGCGGACGCACATGCACTGCCCGAGCAGACTCCACATTCAGAATGAAACGACTACAGCTCGTTATTCCATCAAAAAGTCAACACGAGGAAATTTCTATATTAATGATGAAAGTATCGAACCTAAACTCTGAAGAATTTTTCCTGAACGTCGAGAAAACAAACAAACAACCCATTCAATCAAAAACATCCGTAGCATGACGATCCCTCATAAGTTGCTCAAGATAAACAGTAGCAGTCGGAACATCCATATCCGGATGAAGACTCTGGATGATCTCTACAGACTTGGCTTTGAGCTCTTTCGCGATCGTACTCGAACCACAGACGTAGAACTGGGTAGTAGTAGTCGTGACACAGATCAGCACACGGACCGAACAGTAGAGACAAAAAAACCTTACATTAGCATTAGCCTTGAACATCGCCGTCACATCTTCTCTATCGTGCCATAACCGACTGGATAAATGAGTTTGAGCGCCTGGTAAAGAATCGCACTTGAACTTGAACTCACTCTTGAACATATTTACATCCCTCAGACTTCTCTGACGCTCTCGAAAACGCAGGACGAACATCAACCACCCCAAGCTTAGTCCATTCAGCCAAATCGCCGTCGGTATAGAGGTAGTCATCTGGAGACCGACACCCAAACAACAAGAGTATCTTTCCAACTTCACGACCAGACGACTTCTGCATGGCTCGCTCCTATATCAACTCCGTCAATCAACTGGTAGAGTCAATCAGACGTCAACGTAAACACACCTGAATAAACCCTCGAATCGGTGCCAACCCAGATCCAGCACAACAAGCTACAATCGGCACACTAGGATCCTCAGGAGGATGGAACGACGCCGCCGATGGTCGAACAACCATCTGAACACGATCTCCAGGCATGAGATGTGCAAGATAATTAGACCCAACACCGTAAAACCTCTTCGACGGATCAGACAACGAGGGGGATTCGATAACGCTAATCGTCAACGTGACACGCATCGGATCCCAAAGGGGCGAAGACGAAATCGAGTATTGCCTCACTCGCATGGGAGGAAGCATACGGATGAATTCGCTCAGCTTTAGTGGGATCTCTTTGGGATGAGCTTCGACAATGTCCAGTACGCTCAGTCTGGAGCCAAGGACGGTTTCCTGGTAGGAAGACAGAAAATCTTGTAGATAAGTCTTGGCAGCATCGGAAGTGGCTATAGAAAGCAGTTTTCGAATGTCTTGAGTCGTAGCCGGCTGTGAAAGCTCCACGTAGCCGCTGAGGATTTCAGACAGAGAAACTGGCCTGTCTGTTGGTAGAGGCGTAGGACCAGTTGATTTCACGACGACCTTCGATATACGACACAATCAACTATGGAAGAGTAAGTTAGTCAAAAAACTCGCACCTGTTGTTCATTGGATAAATCGAAGAACGCGAGGGTGCGTCGTACGCTGTCAGGAGGATTTTGGGGTAAGCTGGTGGTTTATGGCACGATCAGTCTTAGACTAAGCTTTCAGATGGGAAACACATACATCGCAAGATAATCACCCGATCGATAAGTCATTCCCTCAGGGAGCTCAAACTCGATATGCCTCTTGTCTCCATGCCCAGGCTTCGTAAGAAGTCTATTATCAGTAACTTTGCCCACTCCAGTACCCGAGTGGCGCAACGCTTCTGCACGACCGTTTGCACTTTGGACCGTTGTCACCTCGAATCCGGTCTCTGTAGGGGAGGTGGAAACAACAGTTTGGTATTCCTACGAAATCTCGAATAATTAAAACTTGGAAAAAGCGGAGATAGAGACGGAATTTTCCTGACCTTTGTCAACCGATCCCACAGTCCGGCCACAAACTCGTCAAAGACTTCAAAGAACTCAGCCTTGCCAGAGTCACCTTCACCGCGAGTCAACAGCCGCGTCCCACCGCGTCGTTCAATAGTCTCATCGCAAAGTTTCGGAATTCGATGGTAAGTCGTTACCCAGTCAGAATTCCCAGATCCGAATACAGCATATTTGACACCTTTGAGTTCTTCTCCTTCAAGGTTCGAAAGCCAATCAACAAATTTCAACGCATTGTCAGCCGGTTGACCTTCATACGAAGCAGTGAATATGACGACTGGACCATCCGTGGGTAGCTTTCCAGACGCAGAGTCCATCGTATCAAGTCTAGCCGCAAATCCTAATCGACAACGTTAGGAATTTGATAGAATGGAGTCAAAAAGAGCTCACCATATTTATCAGCGTCATTCGCAACTCTCTGCGCAAGCGCTTCGGAAGTACCCGTATTCGATCCATACATCAAATACAACGGAACACGTTTATCATTCGCCGCCAACACATAAACTTGAGGAGCAGCGATAGTAGTACTAGTGCTCTTCGCAGTCTGCACGCGAGGCGCTTTAAACAAACGTGGTCCACCCGTACGAAGTCGAGCTCTGATATAAAGGTCTTTTGGTTTGACAGTCAAAGCTTGCTTCAAATCCAAATTATACGAAGGATCAACGAATTCCAAGTCGAATTTTTGGATGATGGAAGCCATGATGAGGGAGACTTCCTGCCACGCAAACGGTCTTCCTATACAACCTCTCATTCCGAAACCGAACTACGAGGCGCAGCAAAAAAACGTGAGTTGCAAGCATATACCTTGAAAACGGATGAAACAAACTCACAGGCTGCCAAGAATTCGGGGGAAGAGCTTCGAATTTTCCATTCAACATTCGCTCTGGTCTAAATTCGTTCGCCTGAACGCAATTACAAGAAATTCGAGTGAGCAAAAGAGGGGGAGATTGCGAACGGAGAAAACACCTACATCGTCGCCCCAGACAGCGGGATCTCGGTGCATCTGCCATGTGTTTATAGTGAGAGGTGTACCAGCCTCGACAGCATACTTTCCATTCAAAAGAGTGGTGTCCTCCAAAGCCGTTACGGATCGCATTGGGGCGGTGGGTGAAAGTCGAAGGGATTCACGCATTACCGCTATTTGTATAACATCCAACATCAGGCCTTATAACTTGTGGAATGAAGAACTTTGGGTATCATACCGATAAGATAAGGCATCCTACTGAGATCTTGGTATTGCGCAGGTTCACCTCCAAGAACCTCGTCGACTTCTGTTTGAAGTTTCCGCATGGTCGAGGGATGTTTGAGGAGGTAATAAGTCATGAAGCTCATCATGCCTGGTAAGTAAAGTCGTCAGTCCCGAGGGAACGTAAACAGTTACGGCCTAAACCGACCTGAAGAAGTTTCGTGGCCTTTGGCGGGAGGCACGGTAAGACCCAAGAATATAGAAAGAGTATGATTTGATTTACCGGCAATAAGAAAAGTCAACAACTACGGAAAGTCAGTAAACCTCCCCAGCGATAAGATCGAGCTAAACGCACGTTATTCACAATCGCCTCGTCAGAAAGTCCTTCCCCGGTCTTCGGATCCTTCGCAAACAGCATCGTATTTAATAAATCTTTCTTTTCAGTCGGATGTTCCTTGCGGTGATTAACAACTGGGGGAAAGCTTTGGACTATAATCAACGAGGCAACAAACGAACAACAGGCGTACTTTTGAAAGCGAGATCCTCCATGTATTTTATATCCCCTTCAAATTTAGCATTGGTGCCTGACATGAAGGCTTGAACTATGGCGGGCCGTTGTGAGCGCTGGAAACATTCTTTCAAGAAATCGACCATTGCTTCAGCAAATCGGGGTTGGTTTTCCTGTTTGTACCATCAGATATGAGCGAGTGACCGCCAGATCAACCAACTCACCGTGTAGAAAGAATTCAAACTAATAAGACTCGGTTTAGCCGGAAGTTCCCATTGAAAGATTTCTAACATACCGGTACGACATGGAACAAAGCGCAATCGTATCCAATGCTACTCGCGTCAGGTCATCAGATGGATCGATGACATGGTCAGGTCCAAATCTACAAAGGACAGGGCCCGTTATGAATAGAATTGCGGATTTCAATAGCTAATTTCCTGATTTACCTTTCCCACTACGAACCATCGGTCAATAATCGAAAAATGCTATCATGAACAAGACCGAAAACAAACCTTCAAAAGCAGCTGATCACACAGATCCCGCATATCTTCAAGCATGTCCCGAATAGCTAACGTACTAAATGCTGGCATAAGAAGACGATCTATATCGGTAACTATATCAGTAGGGGAGTTTAGACGGGAAGCACAGGGCAACTCACGGGCAATCCCCCAATTCTTCTCTTCCAAGTGGGCCTACGAGGAGGGAGAGGTAGCTCATAAGCCAACTGACGACAAGTCGCAACTAAGACCGTTACCCACCGTGAAAAGACCATCACCAGCAAGCTTTCTAACTTCAAAAAGGGCACCACTAATGGTCTTCTTGAACTTTGAGTCATTCGAAGTCTCGTTCACCAACTCTCTCGAGTTCAAGCTACATATTTCCGTTCATTATCCGTCAGTTTTTTCTCCTGTACACAACGCGAAAAGTCAAGTTTGACCACGCACAAAACAACAGTTCGACCTGTTCAATGTTCAATTCTAACCACGGATCTTTTCGCTATATCGAAAACAACTCACCCAGAATATTGAGTTGATAGATCTCTCCATATTGCTTCGCGAGGAGACCAAAGCCATTGATAGGAACTTCGCGGTCGACAGAAGTGATGTTCCCTACAAAGGGTATTGCAGGCGGTTGAGGAATTGGTGTGGTCATTATCGAGTTATGGGAAGAGCGATGTCTAGAGATGTCTGAAGTCGGAGCTTATATAACGTTGATAGCGATCGTAATATTCGCCAGAGCGATGAACCAAGATAGACATCGGACTGCTGAGTTTCATCATGCATGTCAAAAAGTGACGAGAACGCGTTTCTTGCGAGTCTCAGATTACGGAGGCACATCGCCGCACGGCCCTCACTCCGGGATGAAGAACACCGGTTACCGGATGAACGGTTCCCGGAAGATCTCGTAAATACGAATTCAGAATTTGCTTCAAGGAAGTGCGGTTGAATATCGTTGGGTTTCAAAGGCTTGCTTACAACTTACATGCTGACTTTCCGAGTACACCTTTAATAAGCCATGAACGGACACGCAAATTCCCTGTAATTGAGCGAGACAAACACCAGCGTGCAATCAAATTGAGCGGAGAAGCCAAGCACCACGTTAGAAAGCAACCCATGAAACCACCGGGTTGTTTCTGTTACACACCGGATCCGCCACCGCAACCTCGTTACAGAACAGTGGTCGCACATGTGATAGTAACAGTTAAAGCGCCACGCACGGGAGGACATACTGATTAACACGCAGATGGATGGATTTGCTGGCGTTTCGGCAAGTCCCTACGGTAGTTATGGCTAATTTGTAATGGAAGGTCGTCGGATTTCGTGGTGTCTCGACTCTCGAAACGATGAACTGCCTTGGTGTTCGGCACTGTTCTACGGTTGGCGGTGGCGCGGGGAATCTAGACTCCAGAACGAACCCTAACTCTCTAAAAGAACCGAGAACTCCTACTAGAATAATTTCCGCAGCCGACGAGGCCCGAGGGCTGTTGTCTAGGCCGCACTCAAAGGAGGTAATGACAGTGTTTACAATACTCATGCCTTGGACCGGGGACTGTCAGTCAGTTTTGTTGGCTGCAGTGGTGGGATATTGTCTAGCCGAAATTCCGTGGGATTAGAATCATTGACGACAACTGAAGGTGTCGGGCACCGGGGTACTATGGCGATGACAACGTTGGAAACAGTAGTAATGTATCGGATGAAAGACCCTCAAATTCGAGCGTCAGCGGTTGGTACTTGACTTGAATCGAAAGTTCTGTGTGGTGACACACTGTATTCTATGTGTGTATCACCTCAAGCACTGGTTTACTCCACTTCATTACAGATCTCTATATTTGATTTGCCAGCTTTATTATTTCATTGGACTTTTTTCATATTACTCATTTCATATCATTCACTCCACTTCATTCCAGATTCCTATATTCGATTTGATAGTTTACTATTTCACTGAACTTTTTCATATTATTCACATCTAGGTTCCTATATTTGATTTACCACCTTTACTATTTCACCATACTTTTGCATATTATTCACATCCATTTCATTTTAGATTACTACATTGGACTTATTATTCCTTATTCCATCACCATAGTTTAGTCATATAGCTATGAGTTCTTGTATTTAAGCTCTACAAATACAAGAACATGGAGAGACAGACTTTTCCCCACTTCTATTTCTATTTGTCTCACTCACCTTCACCTCACCCACCATACTAGAACAACCAGCAGAACTCCCACACACTCGAGAGGACGTCACAAAGCCTCACATCTGTGACCCAGAAAGCAATTTAGATGATGTATTGAAATGCAGAGGGGGAGAGAGCATGATCTTCACAGAACTTCTTCGCATTCTTTATGGAATGTTATGAGACTTTGCAAAGCGGTTGAAATAATCTTGGAAAACCCCAGTATCATTTGCTGTCGTGCCCTTTTGAGAATCATCCTAGACTGTAGTATGGATTCAGGATGTACCTGCTGTCACGAAGTGTGTACCATTTTCATCTATCTTCATATGATCTCTTTTCCTTTCACTACGATACACAACATTATTCCTGTTTCATCTCTTGATTCTATCCTTATTCCACTGCTTTCTGTTACCTTCCGTGACATTCTACCAGTTTCTGCATGATACCAGGTCATGACATCATAGGTCACATGCCAGGTAGTATATATAGGACGACTTGTCACCTAGTTCCCCATCTTGACCTCTTTGTCATTGGGACTAGGTGTGTATTTGTACTCTGTAGGATACTGGACAGTATTGATCATCTTTGTCATTGGGACTAGTTGTTGACTGTCGAGCCTCTGCTCCAGTCTCTGTGTGTTTGCTACCGGCGCTTCACCACATTAGGTCAAGATCCTCTACTGCATGGGCACCCTTCTGATAAGGCTGTCTCTGCAGGCCGTACCGTTCCGCCACGTCTCCGACATTCAGCGCATCAAGACCCGACTCCAAAGAAGAATCTGAACAAGAGAAAGCTGACTGTTCCGCACTACCGCACGCATACGACATTACCGACAACGAACACATACACCTAACCACCAACAGAGAGTGGAACAGTTGTGATCAGAACCAGTGCCCGAACGCACTTGCAAACTCGATATCCGAACCATACCATTTAATCAACATCGGCGGTAGTATCCTCAAGTCCAACCATTTTATTCCAGTACTCCCACCATTACCACCATCCCCACTTCCAGTCTGTCCAGTTACCCCCAGTTTACCCAGAACCCCTGGACACTCTAGGCCCGGGTCCCGCATAGGTCAACATTCCAGACCCACATCATGTATTTCGCCAGTAGCTTCTCCTGCACCCGCATTACTGCCCATACCTCGTGGACCTTCCATATCCCCGTCTATCCCCGTTATCACCACACCGAATCTTGTGGTCATCCCCCAAACACCATCCCCAAAACTGCAACCACCCACTCCACCCCTGATCATGAACAATGAACAACTTGCCCACCTCTTAGAGGGCCTAAACACTGTCACCAATGCCCTGCTGACACAGACAACTCGCTCAAAGGACGTTATCAGCAAACCTGAAGCGTTCAAGGGAGAAAAAGGCCACAATGCTAGGCGATGGCTTAACCAGTTTGACAACTGGGCCAGGGAACAGTCCGACCTGGTCAACAATGACCCGAAGAAGATCCGAGCAGCCCTCAACCTGATGACCTCCAAGGCTGGTGACTGGGCGAACCAGTTCCTAACCAGGTCAAATGACCCCACCAATGTCGACCTGATCTTCAATGGCAGGTGGGCCAACTTTACCACTGTCTTCAGGGGCCACTTTTCCTCTATCGACGAGGAGAAGCAGGCATTGGCTGACCTCAGGGTACTGAGGCAAGGACGGAATGAGTCTGTTTCTGACTACGCCCAGACATTTACGGAGCTGGCCAGTCTCACCAAGCTCTTGGACTATGACCAGCGGCAATATTTCATAGAGGGACTCACGTTGGAGATGCGGAAGTTGGTAGGATTGGCAGCAGCAGTTGCCACGACAGAGCCGAGGGACCTTAGCAAACTTATTGCTAGGGTGAACAAGCTGGACATCAGCATTAACAATCCGGCTCTGAACATTGGAAGAGGAGGCACCCAAGCACAGTCCAGCAGTGGAGGAGGAAGGGATCCAAATGCTATGGACGTCGACACCACTTCAACTTTGACCCGAAGGACAGGCATGAGGGAGGAGTTTGTGAGACGGATGAGGAACAGGTGCTTTGGCTGTGGTGGCTTGCACCTCAAGAGGGACTGCAACCAGGCATGAGGTGTTACATGCAATTACTGCAAGAGGGCAGGCCATTTGGAACAGGTCTGTCAGGACAAGTTCATGGGAAAGGAAAGGGGGGGAGGACTAGCTGGAAGAAGTCGCCAACGGATTGCTGCAACTAACACAGAGGAGCACTTCTTGCTCTTTGACAAGGAAGGGGGGAGTCACCGCTCTCTGAACGACCCCATGACCACTGTCGTGTCCACCTCATCTCTGGTGCCCAGCAACCCGACAGCAGCCCTAGACGGTCAGGGACAGCTCACAGCCCAGATCACTCAGCTTAACAGCCTCCTGGCTGGCCTTAGCTCTGTTGTCAACAAGCTGCAGGGTTTTTAGGAAGGACGCCCATCTCAGCCACAATGAGAGCATCCTGGAAGCCAAATGTAGTATGCCCATCTTTGAACTATGATTCTGTATCTTCATGTACCATAAACACAACTCACGAATGTACACCTACTTCATCACATTTCCGAGTACGCATGAAGATCGAGAATGGGAGATTACAAACAACAGTGGCAGCTATGGTGGATAGTGGAGCAACGGGCTTGTTTATGAGCAGGAGGTTTGCAGAAGAGAAAAATTTACAGAAACTTCAGTTAAAGAAGCCAATACAGGTGTTCAACATTGACGGTACCCTTAATCAGGCTGGCAGTATACAAGAGTTTGTGCAGCTGGCGATAACGATAGACGGACACAAACACTGGGTGGATTTTCTGATCATGGATCTAGGCAGGGAGGACGTAATACTGGGGCTACTCTAGCTGAGGCAGTTGAATCCAGACGTAGACTAGTCAAGAGGATTGCTATCGATTAGGACCCACAGAGTAACAATAGAGGATGTACCAGATAGAGAAGGGGAAGCCATTGGTGGGACGACTCTTGGCAAAGGGGTACTAGAGGACACCCAAGACAACACAGTGAAGGAAACTTTACATCAGGATGATGGACGTAAAGGGCAGGAGGAGACAGAGGAGGAGAGACAACCATGACTCTGTGTTCTCAAGGCCAACTGAGCACTTCGTCGGAACTGGCTGAAGCAGGGGATTATTAAGGATGTAAAGGAACAGGTCTGGATTGTGGCAGGATACACGTACTCCCAACAACTTGCAGAAGTGGCACAGAAACTCAAGCCAAAAAAGACGTTTGAGGAGATGGTCCCTGAGCATTATTGGGAGTACAGCAAGGTCTTTTCAGAACAGGAATCAGAACGGTTGCCAGCACACAAGCCATGGGATCATGCTATCGAGTTCACTCCTGGGGCTCCAGAATCACTTTGTATGAAAATTTACCCCATGTTCCTGGTAGAACAGGAAGAACTCGACCGATTTATCGAGGAAAACCTACAGAAAGGATACATCTGACCTTCCAAGTCACCCATGGCATCTCCGGTGTTCTTCGTAAAGAAGAAAGATGGAAAGCTACGGTTCGTACAGGATTATCAATGGCTCAACAAGTTTACGGTCAAAAACCAGACACCACTCCCACTAGTATCGGACATCATCAACCGACTCTGCAATGCAAAATACTTCACCAAGTTCGACGTAAGGTGGGGTTACAACAATGTACAGATTAAGGAGGGAGATGAATGGAAGGCAGGGTTTGCGACAAATTGAGGGCTTTTTGAGCCAACAGTCATGTTCTTCGGTCTTACCAACTCCTCGGCTACATTCCAATCCCTGATGAACCTCATCTTTGCAGATCTTATTGCAGCAGGGAAGGTAGCGGTATACCTGGACGACATCCTGATTTTTAGCTCAGACTTATCAGAACACCGTCATGTGGTTAAAGAAGTCCTCAAACGGCTCCAGCAGAACGACTTGTACCTCCGACCTGAGAAATGTGAGTTCGAGAAGACGGAAGTGGAATACCTGGGTTTGCTGATAAGCGAGGGGAGAGTATGTATGGATCCAGTGAAGGTAGCTGCAGTACGAGATTGGGCAACACCGAAATCAGTATGTGACGTCCACGGATTCTTAGGATTTGCCAACTTCTACAGACGTTTTATCCGGGACTTCTCAAAGATTGCATGCCTGCTCAATGACTTAATGCACAAGGACGTCTGGTTCGATTGGGGAACACAACAACAGGCAGCATTCGAAGAACTACAGACAGCATTGGTCTCCGCATTTATTCTAGCCCTATGGGATCCAGATAAACAGACCTGGATGGAGGTGAATGCCTCTGGCTATGCTACAGGGGGAGCCCTCATGCAACAGCAGGAAGACGGTACTTGGCACCCAATAACGTATTGCTCAGCTTCAATGCAACTGGCAGAAAGGAACTACCAAATCTATGATAGGGAGATGTTGGCAATTATAGAGGCCCTGAAGGACTGGCACTACTTCTTGGAGGGTCTCCATGATGAGTTCGAGATCATTTCTGATCATAGTAACTTGGAGTACTGGCAAACGGCACAGGACCTCACACAACGCCAAGCTTGCTGGTCCCTTTATCTATCCAGGTTCAATTTTTGGCTGGTACACCATGCAGGGAAAAGCAACACTCAGGCCAACGCACTATCGCGGATGTCACATCACCGCATTCAAGATCATGAGGACAATCCACAACAGATTGTGCTTTCACCTGATCAGTTTCACAAGATAGCTGCCTCCACTCTGGTTAACCCCCTAGAAGGACAGATTCGTCGAATGTCAGAGAAAGAAGCTGAAGTACTGGAAGGATTAAAGAAGCTGAAGGAGGGAGGCCTGAAAAGGCTGGCAAATGGATTACTGGAATGGGAGGAGGACAACGGTTTGGTGTATCACCACGGCAGAGTTTACGTACCTCCAGACAAGGAATTGCGACAAGACGTGCTTCGACAGTGTCATGACTCCCCATCAGCAGGACACCCAGGACTCCACGTGACTTATGACTTGGTGACATCTCACTTCTGGTGGCCAACAATATGGTTGTTCACAGAGAAGTATGTGGAGGGGTGTGACACCTGCACATGGAAGAAGTTACAGCAGCACCTACGGGTGGTAACCCATCCACTGGACGTACCAACAGGGATCTGGGAGGAGGTAGGAGTAGATCTGATCACACAGTTGCCAAAGTTGGATGGGTACGACGCCATCTTGGTTTGCACAGATTTATTCAGTAAGCAGATTCACGCTATCCCCTGCATGACCAGCATCACCATGGAAGAGGTAGCAGACCTCTACTATCAAGAGATCTTCCGACTTCATGGGCTACCCTTATGCTTTGTGTCAGATCGTGGGCCCCAGTTTGCAGCGATGGTTATGAGGAAGCTTCTGAAGCAGTTGGGTATCAAGAGCCATTTGACATCTGGATACCACCCACAGGCAAATGGACAGACAGAGCGGGCCAATCAAGAAGTGGAGAAATACCTCCGGCTATATGTGGGGAGGAGACAGATGGACTGGGCAAAACATCTTCCAATGGCAGAGTTCGTTATCAACTCCAAAACTCACTCTGCACATGACCTCTCCCCATTTGAGGCAGTATATGGATACCAGCCCCTATTCAACATCCCAGTGGGACAGCGTACAGGACAGAAGGATATAGATAAACGGATTGAGGTGTTGAAGGAGTTGTGGAAGGACACGCAAGCAGCACTGGAAACAGTGAAGAAGAAACAGAAGGCGGCATATGAGAAGGGGAAGAAGGAAGCTTATATGTTCAAGGTTGGAGACTACGTATGGTTGGATGCCAAAGATATTGACCTGAAAACACCAAGTCGCAAGCTCTCAGACTGACAGCTGGGGCCATTCAAGGTATTGGAATGCATAGGGGACCTGGACTACCGTTTGAAGCTCCCTTGGGGGCGACATCGAATCCATCCAGTCTTCCACGTCGATAAACTTTCTCCCTGGCGTGGCAATGATATTAATGGAGAACATCCATCGCAACCTGGACCGATAGAGTTGGAGGAGGACGGAGCGATAGGGGAGTATGATGTGGAGAAAATCCTCAACAGCAGGATTCACAGAGGAAAATTACAATACAAGGTAAAATGGGAAGGCTGGGATGAAGGACATATTTCCTGGGAGCCAGCAGAAAATGTGGCAAATGCTCAGGAACTGGTGGAGGAGTTCCATGCAGAGCATCCAGATGCGGTGGGAGAGGCAGATGTACCGGTGCCAAAGAAGAAAAAGAAGAAGTCGAAGCGATAGCCATCAAGGACGATTGTCTTAGAAGGGGGGTAATGTCACGAAGTGTGTACCATTTTCATCTATCTTCATATAATCTCTTTTCCTTTCACTACGATACACAACATTATTCCTGTTTCATCTCTTGATTCTATCCTTATTCCACTGCTTTCTGTTACCTTCCGTGACAT